>WWET01003365.1:18617-28990 GCA_011038615.1 Limnodynastes dumerilii
GCAGGAACAACCGTAAACAGCGAAGGCTGCATGAACAGGAATATAGAGACAGAGATATCTTAAAAAATAAGATGTTGTGAATTACTTTTTCTTATTTTAGTGATAAATATTATTATTGTTATTGTTATTATTATTATTATTATTATTAACATTTATTTTTAAGGCGCCACACAGTATCCGTAGGGCCGTACAGAGGCAATAGCAAATCCAATAGTTACATATACAATACCATAATTAACGGAGGGTATAAAAACATGAATAAGAAATACAATACATGTGCAAAGCAAAAAATAAAATGCAGTGCAAAAATATCGGAACAATATGTAATGAAATAAAGGATGCTGTATATGTGTGTAGGAGCAGATGAGTAAGGAGAGAGATAGACAGTAGAGATAAAAAGGTGGGAAGTGATGAGAACAGGATAGAGGGAAGATGACAGGAGGGAAGAGGACCCTGCTTATAAGAGCTAACATGCTAAGTGAGAGAGGGTGAACAAACAGGAGACACAGTGATGAAGATGGGGAGGGCAGGTAAGCTTAGGTGGAGGAAGGGTAGGCTAGTCTGAAGAAGTGGGTTTTAAGGGAGCGTTTGAAGGATTGGGGGATGCTTGATTGCCTGATAGGAAGTAGTAGGTTGTTCCAATGGAGAGGGGCAGCCTGAGAGAAGTCTTGGATGCGGGAGTGAGAAGTAGTTATAAGGTTGGAGTATATTTTTTACTATAATAAATACCTACAAATGCAAAACTCCATGCATATTTTACAGTATTACATTTATTTCTTGTGTAACCATCCCCTTCTCTTGTGGTCCTTTGTTAATTTTCTTTAGAAGCAGATCCCTGATCTTCTTATGCTATCAATCTCTGAGCAGTAGACGCATTGCAATCTGCCATCGCAGACTTGCAATATCCACTCATCTGTGCCATCTTCCCTCTGAACCACTTTCCCTAAACAGAAAAATAAAGCCTAGGGCCTACCTTAACTTTTACACAAATGAAAAATGCTGGGTATTATTATACTCTACAGTAATGTTTTAACATAATTGGTCCTTAAGGAGCACCAACAGTCCTTATTTTCCAGTTCTCCTCACAGAGGACCAGATTCAGAGATAAGAAATTCAGAAATAAGTGAGGAAAGTTATTCCTGGGCAAAACCATGTTGATTATATGAATTATATTTCATCTATCCCAAGTCTAAATAACAGTGTAAAAGTACAGCTCGTCAGTATCTGTGTGCAGTAAGCAATTTAAAGATATATCCCTACATTCAAAGAATACAATTAACTTGACTCCCCCTGAAATCAACATGGTTTTGCCAAGGAGTAACCTTCCTCTCTTATTTTCAAGCTTTGAATCTGGTTCAGAATCACAAGTGATATAGGGCCAGAGTTACTAAGCAGCTGGAAAGCAAAAAATGAAGATGTTGTCCATAGCAACCAATCAGATTCTAGCTCTCACTTTCCTTTTACTTATTAAAGAATGTCAACTAGAATCTGATTGGTTGCTATGGGCAACATCTCCCCTTTTCCTTTCCCGCAGCTTAGTAAATCTAACCCATAGAGAGTACCACCTGTGAAGTCTTTAAAATGTACCATCAGTAATGAATGTGCTCCAGCAAGAAGACATGGAAACCTGCACTGTTAGTGCTCCCTAAGGACCAAGTTTGGGAACCCCTGCTCCAAACTGTTTTACCGCTTCCTCTGTTGGAAAGTATTAGAAGTGTCATTCCTGGGTTCATTCATTGGGCAGCACGGATGCGTACATATGTGCAGAAAGGAAAAGCGACCATAATGCAAATACATGGAAAATGGGAGAATGGATTTGGTCTGAAATTAGAGAGTACCACCTGTGAAGTACCACCTGGGTTCATTCATTGGGCAGCACGGATGCGTACATATGTGCAGAAAGGAAAAGCGACCATAATGCAAATACATGGAAAATGGGAGAATGGATTTGGTCTGAAATTATTATTAAAGCTTCGAAATTGTTAAGTGCAGCTCTGAGTAATGAGCCTAGATATCGATATGTATTATATTACTCACCATCGTAATCATAAGTGAGTAGTCCTATGGCACTCATAAGTGCCATAAGGTAGCTTAAAACAGGGGGTGGGTTGGGGACTGATAGAGTGAGTTAAGTGCGGATCTGCCCGCACCTAACTCACTCTTATCTGTGAATCGGATCCTGCATTCCTTACTTAAACTGTCCCCTCACCTCAGACTAACCCTTACCATACCCTAACCTTAAAAGTAAAATTTTGATTAATACTCACCTGCCCATGTGGAGATGAGTATGGAAGTATCTAGCAGGATGACAGCAGAACTGTCGAGCAGGAATCACAGTCGATTTGGAAAATGTCTAACAGGTGTCACAGTTGATATGAGAACTGTCAAACAGGTGTCATAGTCGATTTGGTATCATCTGTTCCAGCCCTGTCACGCAGGAGTTTCCCGTCATAGACAGAATTAACAATAGTATTCAGGTTTGTCGGAATACCTTCACTGTACAGTCAGTGCTTTTTTTGTAAGCAAAAAGGTGCCGGAACTCACATCAACTCACGCACGTCCACATGACCAATCATAAGCCGGGCAGTGCCATCACAACCAGCGCGGAAGTAGTACGCATGCATCGGAATCGACACCGGTTTAATGATTTTGCCGCCAAAATGTTTAAATCTTTTGAAACTTGGAAAATCCAAAAAAAGGTGCCGGAACTCTATTCCAGTGCATTATATGACAAAAAAAAAGCACTGTGTATATATATATATCTATATCTATAGATATAGATAGATATACCAAGTGGAAAAGAGGTCACGTAGTTCTGCTATGTACACCTCATGCATTAATAGATTGGAAGGTTTGCAGAGCAAACACACCTGAGACACTAGTAAACATTATATTTCTTGTTCGTATATTTAATCTGACACATCAGTTTTCTGTACAGGACACTCCTTTCAGATTCATTCTAATTGTAACAATGGGTTTAACTTACGTGACAGACTGCTATTGTTCTTAAGACCTTCTACAGTCAGGACAGGCTGAGCTTCAATGCTTTGTGATCCTTGAAGTTCTGTGGCCAGAGCCTTATCCTCTTGTACTATTTTATTTCATTTTTAGATAAGGAAATAAGTCGCACACTTATGTTGAATTGTCGCAGTAAATTCTAAAGATCATAACAAATGTTTTCTTTGATGATATGTAATTTGCAGCAACAGCTACACATGAGGGGCCTGATCCGGACTTGAGTGTACACCAGCTGACGTGGCGTACAATTAAGACCCAATCAGACCCTAATGCAATTCAATCTGCGGCGGTTTGTTTTCTGAAGAGCGTGTCGTAGGAGGAAAGAGGAGGCAACACGTAGTCACTGTACAGTAAAGACGTGAAACTTAAAGACCTTATTTTGATTACATTTTAAAAAAATATTTCTTATTTGTTTTAGCACATTCAAACTTCAACTGAACTATTTGATATATATATATATATGAAGCTGCTGCTATTTGCATACATATTTTTAGGAATGGTTCAACTGCGCATGTGTTGTACCCTTATTTTCCGCAATCTATGTAGGATTTTGGTACGTAGGTCCCTTAAGAGCATTTTACAAGGTCGTTTGTAATGAGATAATTAGGAAGGGGCGTGCCAGACCAAGTTAAGAAGGAAGTTAAGAAAAGTGGTTGGGGTGAGGCATTTAAATGGGGCAGACAAGGCGCGGTTTGCTAAGTACGTGTGTACTTTAGCAGCTTAAGAAAAAACACTCAAAATCTTCTTTTAAGCATTTTATGTATGAGGGACTAGTTACTAAAACCCATGACCCTGCTTCGAGATATGTATAAATATATAGGAATGACTGGAACTCGATCAGCCAAGTATAATATTATAATGTTGCTCTGTTGCCAGTGTAAGTTCATTTTTCAAACCAGAAGCAGAAGCAGCAGAAGCCGGAAATTAATCAAACGCTTTAGTCTTAATTAGTTATACATCCAGTCAGTAAATAAACTTTTGAAATCATGGTTTCAGAAGCATTGTCATACAATGAAGGCTCCTATTGATAAATGACCAACTAATCTCCCATTCTGGGTACTGTTCCTGTAAACATTCACTTTCCACCAAACCCAGGTCATTATTATGTTAAACATCATCTAAGTTGCATGTTTTATGTGTTAAAAGCGTTGAGCCTGAACCAGATTTCCGTGCGACTTACGTGCACACATAAATCTGATAGTAGTCACTACATAAAAGGAGGAGAGTGACTGGGCTTCCCCTTTCCTCCTTCTTAAGGAGTTCTGGACATTTAAGTGTCGAGAACCCTACCTTAAGTAATACAAACACTGATCCATGCGGATGTGCAGCTCTCCATCCCTGGTCCATCATTTGCATGCCTAAGCCCGCCTGTGTGGCAGGATTTATGATCTGATGGACCGCCCTCTTCTACGGAAGTCCACATGTACGGAACTCATCTCCGTGCACAAGCATTTCCGACACGTAACATCTGGTGCGCGCATGCGCAGATGTTACCTGTCAAGGGGACTTACGCACCTGATATGCGTATGTCCCCTTTCGCACCCTTCTCTGAATCAGGCACATTAATTATTAGCATTTAAACTCATTTTCAAAATTTCATAAAAATTTCAGGACTTTTATTTATTACTTCTAACACGTAGACACATTGGGGCTGCTTCAGAGTCGCATGGAAATCAGCATGCGTGATGCATGATGTAGATGTATGTAAAAAACTGCGTACGAATCAGAAGAGCACAAAATGGCTCCTTTGGATTGCAAGCAATTATGGCACTTAACGTGCTGTTACACAGCAGCTCAATGCAGCTACATACAATGCTGACTTACTGTATGTAGAAATGATTTCACACATGCACCATACTTTTTAATGCAATTCTCCTGGTATCTCAACCTGGGCTTGAGGCCGCGGTTTCATGCAAAAAGCACGGCCTCAAGTCTTCCCCCCCTCCTCAGAATAGCAACACTTGTTTTCCAGGTGATGCTAGGGACTGGCCAGGCCCCACCCCTAGAAATACCCTGAACAATAATTGGTGGTTTGCATAAGTCACCTCATCAAGCCCTGCACTTGCCAAGGCATCTATCGATTCCCTCCAGGACTGAAAAGCAGGCGACCCTAATTTGATCCTAACACTGGTGACTGAAATAGGTCATGGAAGGGGACTCTGGACTTAGGCAAAACAAGGGACTGCTGCAAATATTTTGACGTAAACAGCTCTTTTTTTACCTCTGTATTCATCTCTGGATCAGGTGTAATTGCTTGGGTATGCCCCTGTACATTGCCTATCACTGCAACCCTCCCTCATTCAACACGTCCCTCAGAACACAAGCCAGTTGCACTTGGATCTTCAGAGTATACCAGTACAAAATCACACAGAACAATGTAATTGTTAACAGGTTCCTGTCCCATTGGAGCTACATACTAAAGTTCACATACACACACACATTAGGGTTAATTTATTCAGTGTGGGAGTAAACCGGAGCACCTGGAGGAAACCCACAGACACGGGGAGAACATGCAAACTCCACACAGGTAAGACCTAGTCCTGGAATTGAACTCATGACCTCAGCGCTCTGTGTTGTTAATCGCCGCTAAGAAAATCTGTTTTCCGAAACTGGGACCTTTTCAGATGTCCCTATTTCGAATAAAGCAGATTTCAATTTTTTTTTATGAATGGGTGAGTATGCCAATCGGCATACTTCACCCATTCACTTTCGCACTTCCTGATATCCCTCTGCCATCTGCAATATCCCTCCGCTGCTGCTATCGCCGGACCAGGAACCGGTGAGTAAACTATCTGTGCGGGGTAGGGAGGGTTAGGGTCAGGCTATAGGGGAGGGAGGGTTAGGGTCAGGCTGCAGGGGAGGAAGGGTTAGAGTCAGGCTGCAGGGGAGGGAGGGTCAGGGTCAGGCTGCGGGAGATGGTGGAAGAGGAAAGCACCTGCAGCTTTAATCACAATGGACCGGATTCAGATTTAAGAAGATTTTCCGTGCTCTTTGTAATAGTGTTTTGCAAAAGTAACGAATTTCGGCACACTTCCGTGTTGTGAAAGCAACCTTATTGTTAGCGCACGTATATGTGACGGAAGTGAAACGTTCGCAAATACAACCGTACGTCTGCTACATTACCACGCCCATTTTTTGCTATTTACATTCCAACTGACGCCTACTTATTAATAATCCACCCGACCTTTTATGTACGCACGCATTTTTTGTCGTACGGAATTTACTTACGCATCATTCCAATTACGCTTCGTAACTCCATGGTCTGCACATGCACACTAAATAGAAATCACCCCACTTACGCATTTTGTGTGCGTAAATTACCAGATGTTCTTAATTCTGTATATGGCCCAATTACATGAAGTTAAGATTTTTCCACACATCTCTCCTTGGCGAGGCTTTAATTACAAAAAAAAAAAAACAATCTTTAATTAAGACACATTTATCTTCTACCTTGTATATTTACATAAGCAGACGACCCTCCAACATGACCGATTCCATCAGGTATACAATACTCCACTCCGGAGCTGCCAACTGTCACTCATCTGGCTTTAATGAATTAACTGATGTTCGAATAACATTTTTCTCTTTAACCCAGGTGGTTACCACAGTAACTGATTGTCGTAAGCTCAGGAACAGAGTGATTTGTACCTAATGGAAAGGGTCATGTTGGAGGGTCTGCAAAAAAACCATTGAACACACACACACACGCACACATGCGCACACACACACACACACTGTATATAAATATACACAGACAAACACATGCATACAGATGCCCCTGAGAGATTTACACAGAATTCCAATCCAACATTTCAGTTTTTAATAAAAGCAGTTGTGTGATATTTTTATCATGTATTTACCAGTAACTAGTCTTTTAGACCTCATTTACGCAATCTGCGCATCGAAACGATACGCAGATTACGTACAATAGCTACTACGCATGCGCAATAGTTACTGTTTATTGAACTACGTCCGTCTATGGAAGACAGACGTAGTTCTGGATCCGGCCCATTGTGCTTAAATCATAGTTTTGTTCTCTGGTATTCTATCTATTCTAGGTTTTTAGTCTTCCTAGATCACTGGCATTTACTATACACAGTATTATTAGACCACTGGTATTCCCTTTTGTATTATACCTATATCACTTGTATTCTCTTTATATTATACATAGGCTATTATACATATATTGTATGACATGCTCTTCGCATTGTACAGTATGGTGGCTATTGGTATGTTTTATGGCAGTCACTTGTATAAATAATAATTTAATAAAAGTATTTAGAAAAAAATAGGGGACAATGGGGTTTAAAAAGAAAAAGGCATAGAGAATGTGGTTTGGAAATATACATAACTTCCATTTTTAGATTTTACGAACTTGCTGGTAGATCGATTGCTTCTACCTCATTGAGGAGAAGCAATCAATTCTCCCAAGAACAAAGATGGAGTGGCAAATGGTGATTATTAATGTAACCCCAACCCTTATCCTAATCATTACCCTAACCCTCACCTTCCATTACCCTAACCCTCTCCTCCCCATAGCCTAACCCTAAGACTCCCCTCCTCACATCCTAACTCTAAGGGCCAGATTTACTAAGCTACAGGTTTGGAAAAGTGTAGATGTTGCCCATAGCAACCAATCAGATTCCAGCTGACATTCTCTAGTATGTAATAGTTAAATGAGACCTGGAATCTGGAGCTTAGTAAATCTGGCCAATAGACTCCTTTACCCTTCTAACCCTAATACCCTAGACTTCCCTGTGATATTCACCTCAGTGCAGACTGTTGTGGTGGTTTCCGAATTAATTAATGGAAAAGTATGCTGAAAAATAAATTGGACATACTTACCCATTCTAAAAAAAGTTTCTAATTAGTAATTTTTTCAAAATAGAGGCAGCCAAAAATAAGATTTGGGCTGCATATATTTAGAAAATTGAACTTTAATTCCACAGACTGCATCCTTTTTAGTCCCAGTCTGTTTCTGTCCTAAGACAGTCTCTTGGTTTTCTTGATTTAACAAAAATTTGAAAAGTACATAATAAATACAAGTTTTCTTTGTATGGAGAATATAGCGTTAATTCTCCATTCTTCTTTTTCCTGTTCCCTTGCACCAACAGAATTTTTTAAATGCTTTCATTTTTGTAGAGGCTACAGATATGGATAAGGACCAGGAAGTTATTGAAAAGTTGTTGAGTAATGAGTTTGCACAGTTGGAATATGCTATTTCATAACACGATTCTTCATTATTTACTAGAGAGAATAATATCCATCACCAGCATATTGACTGGTCAGCAATTATATTACATGTTTTCCCATATATTATATTTTAATATCAAATAATAATAATAATAATAATAATAATACTACGAAGAATAATACAAAGTTCAAAATAGTAAATTTTAAAAATAAGACTATTTATTATTATTATTATTATTATTATTATTATTATTATTATTATCATCATCATTATTAGTAGTAGTAGGGATAAAAATAAATTACTGCAAATGCAAAATATAGGGGCTCATTTAGTTGTGGATACATTTGCAACATGAAGAACAAATAAAATATATACTTTCATTATCATGTGTCAAGGTGAGTTTAACTTTAACTGGCACCATGCAAACAACACAATTGTGTCTTTTAATGGCTTCTGGATTTACGCTTAATAAACTTTATAACTTATGTATATTTGTAAGTTCTTAAGTTCTCTGGGTAAGGAGAGATACCATTATTAATATTCTTAACTCTTACAATTATCTCTGGTAAAATACTTTACTGATTGTAGTCATTGTGTTAACTGCTAGGGAATATTATTAGGCATGCAAAGATTAACAGAAGCAGAGTTAACCCGTGTGTAAAAAATTTTTTAAACACATTTACAGCCTATGGCATCTAGGAATTACACTGAAGCTCTAGATATTCACAAATTCCTTATTATTATTATTATTATTTGATAAGTATACATTTTAAATATTTACCTATGCAAGTAACAGAGTTTTTGTAAAGATTTTTTTTTTTATAGAAAAATTTGAAATTCAGATCAGAATATTTGAAACTATGTAAATTGATTACATTAAATTCACTTGCTATGAAAGCAAACAAAGACATATTTGGAAAAATATCCTCCAGACTAGAGAAAATGCCAGTGTTACTCCTGGCTACAGGCTCTTATTCCCATAGCAATTTACATATATTTACTGATATGGGATGATCCTAAGAAAAGTAAGATACTTCATGTTGATAGGATCAAGATTACCTGTTGAAGATATGTTAGATAGTACACAAAAAGATAATCATAATTAATCTTGCATTTATAAAATATATAACATTTTTCCAAATACATGTTAAATCTTTTGTGAAAATAGATACAGTGGTTGAAGTAGACATTTATAAAAAAAAAACAACTATTGAATGGCAATTTAGAAGCAAATATTCATTAAGTCAATGGGATACACAAACTTGGATAATTTAAATGGTGTCATGACTATGGTACAAGACAAATGATGACGTCACTACTGAATGATTGCAACTTTATAAAGCACATTAGATTATTAACATAATTAGTGTGCTGCACATTTATTATTCTGTTTCTTTTATTTATTTATATAAATACAAAAAGATTTGAGGTACCATTTATACCAATTTACAAACAATATACGGTAAATGAAAGAAATGCATTGCAGTGGTTGATTTACCATACACTGATGCCAAATGTTTAAACTGTGACAAAATTTATGACAATTGCTTTGTTTGTTGGTAAGGTAACATGGCTCAGTGAGTTGGCATTAGATGCCACAGAAGGAAAAATTGCCAGTACAAAAAAAATAATAATTGCAAAATGAAAATATAAAACATATCAATGTGATATTTACAAGCTGTTTATTAAATTGATAACTTTGTCATATTATAATTGTCATTAAAACTTGGAAAACATTTAATTCTACGTGACTGCATACATTTATATTGAACATTTTAGAGATTCTGTGAACAATGCCATAGCTGAGTGATTCTGATAAACTTGCTCCCAACCATGACGTTGTATTAAGAGACGAAAGAAAAGTGGTATTTGTCACACAGAAAAACTCCACCCACTATGGCATCCATATAAGACTCCTCAAAACTAGATTTGTATTCTTCCTCAGCAACTGAGCTGTGGACTGTGCAAACTGCAGGATGGGACTTAATACAATGCTATGGATATCCTTATTTGGAGTGCTTTTTATTGACAATGGTAAGTAAAAAAAATGAATAAAACTTGTTATTGTGTCCTGACAGACAATGTTCCTCACCAATAACAAACTAAGCAACTTTGTTTAATAGGACACTGTTTAAGGGAGAGAGAGGGAGAGAGAGAGAGA
>WWET01003365.1:37576-90242 GCA_011038615.1 Limnodynastes dumerilii
GATGTGGGAAGATAAATGCATAGAGCATTATATTTATCCTAATCCTGAATATTTTTTTAGTACTTTGTATTGTATACAAAGTAAACCCCTTCCCCCCCTTCTCCTGCTTTAGTTACACCGCTGTTTTCATATGTTCTAAAAATGGAAAGACTTTCCAGTTTTACTTTTCTTTACCTATTGGATTTGAAGCTTAATGCGGATTTAAAAAATTTAGCAAATCTTACTGCAGCAGCAAAGTGGGTCTATTTAGAGATAATAATTATGTTGTTTTTTTTTTACAGTTCTTGGGAGTGAAAATGAATGTTACCAGGCTATAGACTATCCTGCACCATTTGGTCAAAGAATAGAAGAGGAAAATCATGGTACAGTATAATATGTGTTTGAGCTGCAAAAATATATTAAATACTTAAAACAATGTCATAATTATTCTAATGGAAAATAAATCATAAATATTAAGGTCTACATGTCATATAAGTTAAAAAAAAACTTGATTTATTAGTACATACGCTTAGGGGTATATTTACAAAGGGCGATTTTTGCTGTGAAATTCAATTCACAGTGTATCGCCACGATTTTCTAGCGATTTGCAGCGTTAATTCACCGAATTCACTAAGCTGCGATTTTTAGGCGATTTTTTTGCAAACTCACACAAGATGCTGTGAGTTTGCAAGGGGGAAATCGCGGTGCTTTTCTATAGAGAAGCTCTTCATATCTTGCCACGTCGGGGTCTCACTCTTCCTCCTCTTCTTCTTTCTTCTTCTGCAAATGTCATTCTTTCACTAGGGGGCAGCCTTTTCATTTAAATGATGATGTCAGAGGCCAGAGTGTAACTGACGTCATCTTTTAAATAAAAGGCTGCCCCCTAGTGACAGAACGGCATTTGCAGAAGAAGAAAGAAGAGGAGGAGGAGCCAGACCCCGACGTGGCAAGATATGAAGAGACAGAGGAACCGGAGCTGAACAACGGGGAGAAGACTGCAAGCCGATGCCAGACTACATTCAAAAGAAGAAGATTCTTCACTTCAAGCAACTCTTCCCAAGACAGATGACCGCAAACGGTGAGTGAATTTTTTTTAAATTATATTTATTACACCAAACAATACATTACATGACACTTAGTATAGGACAAATACCACCGGAGGTAAGTGGACACATTAGGGGTTAATATTAGTTGGGGAAAAGGTTTATTACACAAGAACACATTGTATTTTTTATATGTATGCTTTGTGCACACACTATTTTTTTTTCACACGGAGCACACAGCGCAGCATGGTTAGAAGCCTTACCATGCTGACACTGATAGAACTACAAGGCTAAGCAATGCTGAGCCTTGTAGTTCTATCAGCACAGCATGGCTAAGGCTTTCAACCATGCTGTGGTCGGATTTGACACTCAAAAAAACACGTCAACAAGACTGACATGTGTTTTTCTGGCTCGCAGGTTGAATTGCCACTAACTTGCCTCTAGGCAAGGGCGAATTGCTAAATGGCGATTTGACTGCAAGTTAGTCAAAGCGACCTTTATGAATGCAGTGAGTTGTATGTATAACATTAAAAAAATCACAGTTGCGATTTTAGGGGTGGCGATTTTCCACTCACGTGAGTTTACCTTTTGTAAATACGGTGATTTCATTCTCACTGCTAACTCACGTGAGTTTAGGCGATTTCTGCAAAATCGCCCTTTGTAAATATACCCCTTAGAGTAAATAGTTATCAAAATACCTATCATACTTATAAAAAAAATACTTTTTTTTTTAACAACTTAAAGGTTATTTAAATTAGAATTACCTTCCAACATGAAATCCAGAAAAAAATTGATGACTAGACAAAAAGATCCCCAGATAGTCCTTGCTGTGGTTTGATAGGACTATAAGTCCTTTCGATCAAATGATTAACTGATGACATGAACTGAGAAGACCAATAGTTACCTAATGGTCCATGCGGACATACCTTTCCTATATTGTGCATGATAATGCTGAATGTGTTAACATACAAAACAATAACGTTGATTCAGACTGACATTCCAGTAGTATGTTTATGTGGTAATGCTGTATGAGGGTTTTTTTTGTTAATACTGTAAAAAATTAAAGGGTATGTGGCGCTCCAGATTGGCTAGTGACTAAGTAACAGGGAAGTCAAGATGTTTGGTTAGATTCCTGATTGAGACAAGAACACCATGTGGTGTAAATCAATTTTTTCAGAAGACATACCCTCTTTGGCAATGTGCCAAACTCATGGTGCAGAAAAAAGAAAACCAGAAGGAGACTCTACCCTCAAACGTTTTAAGAGTTATCCAAGTATTCACAGGAGCTGTATAGTTATCTGCAGATCCTCTAACAAAGGGGACATTTCAGTAACAAGTCATCTATATAGGCACGATGTTGATCCCCTGATCCACGATCGTCAGATCATTGTCCTGGTAATATAGCACCCTAAAATATAGGTATTAGAACTTAGAGTCGCTATTCTAAATGGAAAAGTACAGACAAGTATGAATCCTTTCCAAAAGGGAAAATTAAAAGACCTGTTTTTTATGTGTTTGGACACTTAAAGAAATGGGACCTGATTCAGAGACTGAAAATAAAAGAGGAGTTACTCTGGGCAAAACCATGTTGATTTCAGTATTAGAGTTGAGAGGTGGCATTTCCTAGTCCAAGTCTAAATAACAGTGTGATAATAAAGCTGATCAGTATCTGTGTGCAATAAGCTATTCAAAGATATATCCCTGCATGCAAAGAACACAATTAACTCCCCCTGAAATCAACATGGTTTTGCCCAAGTGTAACTTAATATTATTCTCTGAATCAGGTCCATGTTTTCTAAGGTTGTATCCTGTCGATCATATATTTCGCAGTGTAGTTAATCTAGCACAAAGTCTGGAAGTCAAAGAATCCTGATTCATGGAAGGCTAGATGGAGTTGTTGACTCCGGTGGTAGTCATATTCCCGACGTAAAAAATTCAGATGGAAGAAATACCTACACGAGTTTCCCTACTGATGAAATCCTGACATGGAAAAAATCCAGCCAACAAAAATTACCGACAATTTAAATTGTTGACAAAAATAAATTCCCTACAAATAAATTAGCTACAACTAAAATACCCGACAATTAAGAAATCCTGAAAAATATAATCCTGACATGACATAATAACAATTTTTTTTCATATTTTTTTACGACCGACAAATATAATCCCGACTTGACATAATAACAATTTTTATTGTCATCTTTTTTGAAACACCTACCGATGACTGGACAAATAAATTGGGTAGTCTTAGGGTTAGGTGGCGGGGAGGGATGGAGCTTAGAAGGGAAGACTTAAGGTTAGGCTGCAGGGAGGGGATGGATCACAGAAGGGAAGATTTAGGGTTAGTCTGCGTGGAGGGGATGGAGCTCAGAAGGGGAGATTTAGGGTTAAGCCACGGGGAGGGGATGGAGCTTAGAAAGGGAGACTTAGGGTTAGGCTGTAGGGAAGGGATGGATTGCAGAAGGGGAGACACAGGGTTAGGCTGCAGGAAGGGGATGGATCGCAGAAGGGGAGACTGAGGGTTAGGCTTCCGGAAAGGGAGGGTTAGGGTTAGGTTAATGTAAGGGGAGGGTTAGGGTAAGGATTAGTTTAAGGGTTGGGGTAGGGGAAACAATTGTCATATTTCAAGTTATAATTATTTACCGGTCATTGGTAGGCGTCGCAAAAAAATGACAATAAA
Organism: Limnodynastes dumerilii; assembly: GCA_011038615.1. NCBI lineage: Eukaryota > Metazoa > Chordata > Amphibia > Anura > Limnodynastidae > Limnodynastes > Limnodynastes dumerilii. Next base: position 41,279 of record WWET01003365.1, read on the forward strand.
AATTGTTATTATGTCAAGTTAGGATTATATTTGTCAGTCTCAAAATAAATGACAAAAAAATTGTTATGTCAAATCGGGATTATATTTGTCAGGATTTCTTAATTGTCGGGTAATTTAATTGTTGCTAACTTATGTGTAGGGAATTTATTTTTGTCGACAATTTAAATTTTCAGGATTTTTTCCATGTCGGGATTTCGTCAGTAGGGAAACTCGTGTAGGTATTTCTTCTGTCAGGATTATTTGTGCCGGGATTTTCTATCTGACCCGCTGACTCTACCAGAAAAAGGTTGGAAAAGAACTCAACCCCCATTGAGTGACCAGGACTGAAAATATTTAGTGCAACAGCATTGACTCGATGAACTTGCGGAACATGGTCTTTTAGTCTTTATGTAGATGGAGTCCTGTAAAGAACTATTTGTACAGAACTTTCTTCTTGATGTCAAGGCATTAACTTCCCTGTAACAGGGCAATAAACCCACTCATCTAAGGTGAAATCTATCCAGGTGACCTTAAAGAATTAATAAAAAAAGATCCCATCAACCCTAGAGGTACAAAAGATAGGGCACCAGGAACTCTGCTTGCTCTCAAAAATGAGCCTGATGACTGGAGCTCATGTTTAGCAATCATCTTGAGGACCACCTTTACTGCTGAGCCAACTGGCCCCTGAATCACCCAGATCTATCCTTGAAAAGGGGATATAAAGGATCCCAGACAAGAATCATTGAAAGAACGGTGTCTAAATCTGAGAGTAAACTGGGAAGAAGGCTTTCTTAATCCTTGTGGCCAGTCAAATCCTACACCAAAGAGGACAAATCCATTATATAACAAGAACTCTAGGGTAACCCTTCTTGTCTTTATAGGTAGAATTGAATCTCTAGACATGGTCAAAACAGAAACCAGAGAATCATCTGCAAAATAGCAGGAAGAATCTTAAAGATGCTCATTCATTAGCAGTTACTGAATGCAAGCAATCTCAGAGCATGTCAAACCATTTTTCCCTGTCTCAAGTGAACTCTGGAAACCTTTTCCCATTAATACATCTTATCTTGAGATAAAGGGGTAAGAAAAGAAACTGTGTGTGGTGAGATTTTCTGCTTTGCAAGACTTAGAGCTTGGTGGACTGCTAAAAACTGTTTTTCAACACCATGAGTGCTTCCTGAATTAAGAAAGGATCATCACTGTCAGATCACTTGGCCTCAAGCAATTCCACTGAGGAGAACTTAGAGTCCTTGCACTTTTGAAAGAGAACCAGGAGAGGTGGGCCATGCTCAAGCTGATAACAGACTGCTGCCAATCCTGAGGTCAAACAGGGACAGTCTGCTCTGGAGAAGCCACAATATAAAATGGATATTTAGTACTCACTGCTGTTAATGATATTATGTGGGAAAGATTTGCCATTGGTAGGATTTGCTACAGTTGGTCCTGCAGTGGTAACATAGAACCATAGAAAGTGAAGGCAGGTAAGAGCCACATGGCCTATCCAGTCTGCCTAGTTGCTTATTTTAAACTTTCCAGACCCTAGATCCTATTTTACCTTCAATTTAGTTTGAGATTTAGAATATCCTTATATTTATCCCAAGCATGTTTAAACTGTTCTACTGTGTTAGCCTCAATCACATCAGATGGGAGGCTATTCCACTTATCTATCACCCTTTCACTGAAGTCATTTTTCTGCACATTTCCTCTAAAGCTACCACCCTGCAATGTATATGCATGCCTTTGTGTTCTATTACACCTCTTCCTTTGAAAAATTCCCCCTCCTCTAGCTCTGCACCAAGCTATACATGTTTAGTTCCTTTTTACTTCCTTATGTTTTGTGACACAGGCCATGTGTCATTTTAGTTGTTCTTCTTTGCAGAGTCTCTAAGTTATTTAAGTCTTTCTGGAGATATGACCTCCATAACTGAATTGTATTGTATTGTATTTTAGGTGAGACATACCAATGACCTATAAAGGGGCATTACTAATTCTCTACTTCTGCTAATAATTCCTCTCCCTATGCAACCAAGCATCTGAGTTGCCTTTCTCATTGCTTTGTTACATTGCTTGACTACCTTAAAGTGACATGAAATTGTAAGTCCTAGATTCCTTTCCTCCTCAGTACTTTCTAATGCAGCGCCATAAATTATCTAGTTAGCTTTTGTTTTTTTGCACCCCAAGTGCATGATTTAGCATTTTTTGGTATTAAATTGCAGTTGCCATACTCTTGACCATTCCTCTCTAGTCTACCTAGATTATCCCTTATTTTGGGTGTGTCTACCCTGTTACATATCTTTGTGTCATCAGCTAAAAGGCATATTTTCCCCTCGATACCACAGGCATTATTTCCAATAAAGATATTAACTATCACTTGTCCGAGTCCAGAACCCAGGGGTACTCCACTGGTTACATTACCATTCCCAGAAGGCATTCCATTTACTACAACCCTTTGCTGTTTTTCCTGTAACCAAGATAGTATCCATGCAACTATCTTTTAGTGTCTAAAGCCTTACTGAAATCTAGATAAGTTATGTCTACAGCTCCCCCTTTATCTTATACTTAAGTAACCCAGTAAAAAAATTAAACAACATTTGTTTGACATAATCTTCCCTCACTGAATCCATGCTGCTTGGGATCCTGTTACTGGATTTAGGATACTGTACAATTTGTTTCTTTAAGAGTGTTTCCATCAATTTATCTACTATTGATGTTAGGATCACTGGTCAGTATTTGGATGCTTCTTCCCTACTTTCATTTTTATGCAGAGTGACTACTTTTGCTTTTTTCTAGTCCTCTGGAATCATTCTTAGTATCTAGTTAAATAATTCTGTTATAATTCTGGCCAGATTCAGACCTACGGACGCTTTATAGGCGCCAGAGGTCATTACGATCATCCTCGTAGTGGGGAGTGCACGCCCCGTGCACTCACCACTCTCGGTTGTAAATTTGGACACTTACGTGTCCAGATTCCTGTCTTAACTTTTACGATCGTAAAAGCCACATACCTGATCGTATCAGTGCTTCTCCCGCCCCGTCTCCTCATTACTATGTCTATCTCCACCTTCACGGTGGAAATACCACATTCTTGTAAGATGCACAACCTTCTAGATGGGGGGATTACGAACATGCTGTACATAATTTCCTTGTCATCCGTAGGGCTGGATCTGGCCCTTAGTTCTTTTCTTAGCGCTTATACTAGGATGTACTGTATCCTATCTGGCCCAATTGAATTGTCCACTTTAAGCTTTAAAAGTTCTTTTAATACCTGCTCATCGGTGAAAGTAGTAGTAAATGCCTCCTTTGTATCAATAGCTTGTCTATGTAAAAGTGCTCCCTTACCCTCTCTTTCTTTTGTGAATGTTCTGTACATGAACCTTGCAAACATGGTTCAACCATTTTGCGTGTTGAGCATAAGGCCTCCTAGTGCGCCTATCCAATGGGAAATTTAGCTTGGCATCTGAAACATGTAACCAGAACATGATTAACTTTCTAACACCATCCTTAGTTTTACATCCTGTTCCCTTCCCAGACATGGCAGAACTGGATAAGGTATGAAAGAATGGTAAAGTGCAGGACAGGCTTTCACACAGTAATAGAGACTGTACAAATATGTCTCTGTATAACAAGTAATGTATTGAATAATTATATATACATAAATATATAAATATATAGTCTGTCTATCTATCTATCTATCTATCTATCTATCTATCTATCTATCTATCTATCTATCTATCTAAATTAAATAGGAAAAGGGATGATATACAGTAGAAGTGAGGAAAATCCAGTAAAATTTAAGTTCTAATGTAACTAATGTACCTAACTCTTGGACATCATGGAGGACACTAAGGGACAAATTCGCAGCTCCAGTAGAGTTCCGTTACTACATATGGAAGCCAGCTAAATATTGGTACCATGCATGCACAGAAGCAATATCCCCACATCGGACCACAGCCTTCCGATGCTGTGCTCTGTGCGAATATTATCCCCCCACACAAGGGGCATGTCCTCCCCTTCATGCACATGAGATATGCATGGGAGTGGTCATAGGCATTTCAATTGTACAGTAAGGGCTTGTACAGTAAGCGGAGGTTGACGTACAGAATTTAGCACTAACTCTGGATTCGGTCCTAAGTCCTCAGGAGTAATTCTATCTATGGAGGATCTGAAAATCAGCAGCCTGTCACATACCATTATAACAGGTAGCTGAGGGGCCCCCTCTCAGACACTTAGGGGCAGATTTACTAAGCTGTGGGTTTGGAAGAGTGGAGATGTTGAGTCATAGCGACCAATCAGATTTTAGCTGACATTCTCTAGTATGTAAAAAGAAAGTAAAAGCAACATTTCCTTCCAGTATGTTATAACATAAAAAATGGGAAAGGAGGGCCACACAATAAATGTCCACAGTACATAGTCCTGTCTATGATAATGATAGGGAAAGTACAGGAAGAAAGCCAGAGAGTGCTATATGTTGATGATGGTATAGAAAGCACTGAACTCCAGAGTTGAGTATTAGTGCTGAACACTGAGGAGAAATTCATTTTCCCCTTTTAGTTAAGTTCAAATAGAAAGATACAAAAAATGTCCACAGTACATAGTCCCACTTATGATAGAAATAAGGGGGAAAGGACAGGAAATGCTTTCCCAAATAATGTTTCCCCCTTTTAGTATGTTATTATAGGAAAAGAGGGGAAGAAGTGTCACAAAATAATAGCCCACAGTACATAATTCCATATACGATAGTGAAGGGATAGTACAGAAAGAAAATCCAAAAAGTACAAATATGTTTATATTAATTAATTCATTATTTATATTATTTATATTAAAAAGTACCTAACTCCTGCATAAGAAGATTAGTTACCTAAACTTACCTGAGATTTCCCAGCAGGAGAGGACCTGTATCTGAGAAGCCTTTGGAATAGCTTTCAGCACAGCCTGTCCAGCATACTCCGGTGAGGGAATAGCATTTTGGTGGTTTAAGCCTTGCAGTAGGAAAAACTTGCCAAGGAGGAAGAATGGTCTTCTTTAAAATTATACTGCGGAAGGGAGTACACTCATTTCCTCCACCCACGGAAAAGGTTGCTTTACCCATTCAGAGAACAGGTTTAACTGTTCTGGAGCCCCAGATAGCAGTGGAGGGTCCAAGGTCCTAGTTCCACCGACCCATACTGGGGAATGCTGCATCCACCGTCTGCAGTACATCAGCACTAACAAAAAAACATTTCAGGCTCAGACTGGAAACCAAAAGAACCCAGTTTGTCACCCTAGGTCACCGGAGGAAGCATCTATAGCTAGCAGGACCCAGGGTGTGAGAGCGGAAGCCAACAGGTCTGTAGATGAACTCCTTCCTTGACTGCCATAAGCGCCCGCCACCACTGTGCTGAAAGTGCTGGAAAGAGTTGCAGTCTCACTAAATGGCAATCGGCAAAACAAAAGTGAAAGTAAAGAAAAATAAACAAAAAGCTATAAACGCTAAGAAAGTGGAAGCTAAATGCAGATTCCATTAAAAGCATCACCTGTCATCTTCTGTGTCCCCCTGTACTCTGTAATATTATAAGGGTACAGTCACAATCAGACATGTTAAACTGCAAGGTATTTTTTTTTCTGTATTAATATATTAACATGAGTTGATGTGAGTTCCGATGCCTTTTTTCTTACAAAAAAAAAATATATACACAGACATTTATATATCTGTCTTGTGATACCTGCTCCTCTGGGAGCCTTCTCTATCTGTCACCTTCAAGGTGCATGGGGTAAGTACACATGTATAACTAATGAACCTCTGTTTCTTGTATTGATTTTACTGTGTTTTCTGATAACTAAACCTCATTTTATCTAATATTTTCTTCCAGTGGTGACCAATAACAATAAAGTTTGCAGCACCTGGGGAAACACACGCATTAAAACGTTTGATGGTTTTTTTTATAAAATTAATGGAAATTGTACATATAATTTTGCTAAACACTGCAATGAATTACAAGACTTTACAATCATTATCCAGTGGTTTCAGAAGGGATATGAGACACATATATCCCATATTGTCCTGAAACTGTTTGCTGACCTTGTTGACGCAAGTACAAGAGGCATACTTGTCAATAACAAAAGGTAATATGGTAAAATCATTATTTCCTCCAATAAATATGGGGCGGGGGGTGTAATTATGTTAATTACTCTGAATATTTAATGCTTTAAATTGCACATATAATTCCTGTAACACTGTACTACATTTTTCACATTAAAACAAATCATGTCTTATTATAGGTGACACCAATGAGAAAACTACAAATCTGGATATAACAGGGAAAAATTATATCTATGTACAATAAAATAGCTACAAAATTAGATGCTGAAGGGTGAGGTTTATGTAATAAGGTGAAACCGTAAAATGGTAGTGAAATATTAATGTAGTTTAAAACAATTATACTATAAGGAGCTTTACATTTCAGTAATTTCCTGAGAACATTCAATGGGGTAGATCCAGACCTAAGTGCTTATTACGTTTTATCACGTAGCATATTTACGCTAGCGTATTTTCTATGCACTCCCCTAGACACTCCCCTCGCTTGTATATACTTTGGACTTTTTACCTACCTTAACTTTTCAAAGCGTAAGTACAGACGTACGTAATGTACATAACGACGTACGTAGTACATAACGACCTAACCCAGCCCACACTGTACGATTTGCGGTCTTTCAGACCGCATTTACGCAATCTACGTGAGAAACAGATACGTAGATTACGTAAAAAAATTGCTACGCATGCACAGTAGTAAAAATCGCTAAACACCGGACGTATATGTTATACGTCCAGTACTCTAAATACTGGCCTCGAGTTCTGACTCAGGAATGAGCGAGGGTGAGAAATCCTCTTGGAATGTAGGGCCCTCTGCAAGTGCTGTCACCCCTGACACTGAGCCTTCACACCCTTCCTCCTTCCTAGCAAGTGGTTCCCTTAGTACAAGTGTCCAATGATTGCACCTGCATCCAACATATATTTCTCAAACAACCTATTTATAGGTCTATTGACATACGTGTTTATAGGTTGTTTGAGTAACGTTTGCCATGCTAGATGATTGTAGTGTATTATAACAACTGGCTATGGAAATTATTAACTGTGTATGTGCAAAATTCTTTTACATTTTCAACAGTGTTGATGTTCCATATAAAAACTCAGATTTGCTTATTGAATATGTAGGCCTGGAATTGATTATTTCACATAGTGGAATAAAAACAAGCTGGAATCAAAAAGAAATTTTACAGGTAACAAAAGAAACAATTATTCAATTATCCTATGAAAGCCACAATTCTGGTGATTTAAATTGCTCTGGGATTCCTCTATCTTTCCCCAGGAATTACCTATTTCTTTAACCAGCAGAGTTACTTCTTTGCATCTTTCATTTTATCTGGATAAACCAGTGAGATATGCAGTCATTATTTAATGCTTGTGTCTGAGTATTATTTATGGCATGTCTCTCAAAAGCCCCATGTTTGCTGGGGCAGTCCAGTTTTTTATCAGAGTACTAAGCCCAGGGGCTAAATTTACTAAGCTGCGGGTTGGGAAAAGTGGAGATGTTGCCAATAGCAACCAATCAGCTTCTAGACGACATTCTCTAGTATGTAATATGAAACTGAGAGCTAGAATTGAATTGGTTACTATGGGCAACATCTCCACTTTTTCAAACTTGCAGCTTAGTAAATCTGGCCCCAGGACATTTTTATGGATAAGAGCATGCTTTTTTTTTTCATGGCACAGCCACTCCTACTGTTCCAAATCTTATATCTCAAATGTTGGGGGTTAAAGTTTAGAGTAATACTGGATTCTCACTGGAGGGTTTTCAGGGATTATCAAACGATAATCGTCAGATAGTTCCAACACTTACCAGTCTGTCCCACGATGCATCAGACTAGTCTGAAATGGTATCACTTCGTGGGATTTGATTTTTGGGAGCTCCTAATTTTTAAGATTAATGATGCCTGTTTCATTCTTCAGAGTGTCTTGTTAAGTACTATAGAAAAATGAAAAATCCTGTGCTGGTTAAGTGTAAATTGCTATAGTGACTGGGAAGGGAGGGAAGAAACGGGTATTCTTTGTCGGCAGCCAATCAGAATGGGGGAGTTTCGCGTCCCCGTATGGATAGTTTGGGAGGAAAAGATTAGTGCGCCAATAGAAACCCTTAAATCAAAATATGGTTAAAAATAAAGGCTTTATTAGAAAAACCCTGTGTAAAGGGGATAAATGCTGCCATTACTTTGAATTTGACTACAGGCATTGTAATACATCAATTACAGAGACTGCTATATGTTTGAAAAATCTACCTATTTATTGGACACTGTATCTAAGAACTATCGGACATATATCTATTCTAAGAGAACCTATTCTACACCAAATAACAACGGTGACTTATGAACTAAAAATTCATGAACTGTCTATATGAACTTTATCCCCTTTACACAGGGTTTTTCTAATAAAGCCTTTATTTTTAACCATAATTTGATTTAAGGGTTTCTATTGGCGCACTAATCTTTTCCTCCCAAACTCTTGTTAAGTACTGAATGATCCAATGTGGAGTTGTTTCAGTGTGGACAGCACAATTCCAGTGTGTGCCCAGCTTTAGAACGCAAATTTATTTACTGTTTATTCATTACACAGTAAAAGATGAGTAAGAGTTATCTGGTCAGTCAGACAAATATACAGGAATATCATGTAACAGCTGAGTTGTGAAATTGCTTCGAAAAAGTATGTGTCACCATTATAGTCAATGTCAGACTAGATCACAGTTCATATCTAAACAGAAAGTCTTATTTGTATACTCATGCACGTACCTTTATCATTTATCATTGATAAATATCTACAGACAATCAGTGTATATACCATAGGTTGGATTTAATAAACATTGGCTGGATCCAGACTTAAAAAGGAGCTTGAAAGTAAAGGCCCTGATTCACACTTTAGAATCTTCTTAAAATAAGAACTTAAAGTCACTCCTGGGCAAAACCATGCTGTTTTCAGGGGGAGTCAAGTTAATTGTATTCTTTGCATGCATGAATACAACTTTGAATTGCTTACTGAAAACAGATACTGACCAGCTTTCCTATTACACAGTTATTTAGACTTGGGCTGGGAAATATCACCTCTCAACACTAGTACTGTTTGCAACAGATGAAATATGACTCCCCTGCAATCAAGATGGTTTAGCCCAGGAGTGACTTTAAGTTCTTATTTTAAGAAGATTCTTAAGTGTGAATCAGGTCCTAAAAGAGGAAAGTTACTCCTTGGCTAAACCCTGTTGTTTGCAGGGGGAGTCAAGTTAATTGTATTCTTTGCATGCAGGGATACAGTATATCTTTGAATTGCTTACTGCACACAGATAGCGACAGATAGTGACCAGCTTGAGCTTTACTATCACACTGTTATTTAAACATCACCCTTAAACTCTAATACTGTTTGCAACAGATGAAATATGACTCCACTGCAATCAACATGGTTTAGCCCAGAGTAATTTTCCTCTCTTAGGGCCATATTCAGAAAATCGTTTTCATGGCTAATTGCGTGCGTATTTTTAGGTACATTTCAACTGCGCATGCGTAGTAACTTTTTGTACGTAGTTAATGTAAACTATAAGCGCGTAAGCGACTCATGGACGGACTTCTGAATCGCACTTGGGTACATATATACTACGCAAAAATATGCACATGAAAATTTAAATAAAAATGGGCGGAGGAAGGCATTTAAATTAAGGTATGCGCCACTAAAAGAATGTTAGTGGGCGCCACTAAAATCGATAGCACGTACGGAGGACACATACGCACTTTACTGCTCACGGAAAGTTACAAGTGGTCTATGGAGGCGGAAGTCACCGACAGCACAGCCGAGAGAGGGGAGTGTCATGGGTGTGAGGGGGTGTGGCCTGCACCGGCCGTGCATATAATTGCGTTCCTTCATGGAAACGGTTCTCTGAATACGGCCCTTAATTTCAAGCTCCTTCTTAAGTCTGGATCCAGCCCTATATATTAAGGTCCAGGGCAATAAAACTGGGTACACACAATTGTTTACAACAATATTCAGAGACATATTAGTGTATCTTATAAGTGTGTACTCATATGAACCTTGTATTATTACAAGCCTCCTTATTTGACCAATCAACAATGGAACAGATTGTAAAAAGCTCAGAAAATCACAAATCATCTAGATTTTAGGATGTGGGTATTATCATTTAATTATTGCATCTTGTGAAAGTTTATGCAGTGTGTTCCCAGCTTCACTAGACTGAGAAAAATGATTCCTAAACCATGGAAATTGGATAGTTTCGTAATACAAATGACCCTAACAATAAAAAAAGAAGTCTTACAAAGTTTACCCAGGGATCATAAAGTTCAAAGTATAATGGGCGCTTTATAATAATTCTGTTGGTAAATTCAGTAATTTCTTTGAACAGCACCCGTTTAAGTTCAGTTTTTATATAGCAGAGTACAGGCCAGATTTACTAAGCTGTGGGTATGGAAAAGTGGAGATGTTGCCTATAGCAACCAATTAGATTCTAGCTCTCACTTTCTTTTTACATACTAGGGAATGTCAGCTAAAATCTGATTGGTTGCTATGAGCAACATCTCTACTTTTCAAAACCCGCAGCTTAGTAAATCTGGCCCTTTGGATGCTAATGTATACATGATATACAATGTAATATACAATGTAATGTATACATATATAAGCTATAACAAAAAGCCTCCAAACCAATTTTCTCAACTACCTAACAAATCTTTTCTTGGATTAGGTAATGTTACCTGACAAGTATAAAAATAGTACATGTGGTCTTTGTGGTGACTATAATGGAATTCCAGAACAAAATGAGAATTTAATTAAGGGTAAGTACCTTCTTAACTGCAATAGATGGTTTTGTATTGCAATAGTGGTTGAAGTCATAAAGCTGTTGTCATGCAGCTTATTTCAAGTATAATAGGCTGAGATTCAGAGCCTAATGTAGAGCTGTACATACTTTAAGAGTATTTTGTTGTTAAAAGCAGATACAAGAAAAACCTACAATTTGTGTGCAAAATATATTTATAATGCTGCACACATACACACAACTCTATATGAAACCTCAATCTTCTACTGTAGAGCATCCATTATATTTCTGTAAGCATTGAAGCAAACTGTCCTCAAATTACGTATTTATGGATAATAGTATAACTACCATGGGTCCAAGGGTTCTGACTGCTTGGGGCCCATGGGGGGGAAGGTCCACGGCAGCTACTCACAGAGGACATGAAGTTCTACAAGGGCAACTTCACTCCGTTGAACGTCTTACCTGCCACCAATATCTGCTTTGCATTCTAATTATGGCACATGTCTAGTAGAAGCAACACTGGTGGAGACCAGCATGAGAAAGCGAGTACCCTGGGTCAACCCCAAATTTGGCAGTGGGTCTCGGCAGTGTTTAGGCACCCATTTATATCATATATCTTTGTGTTAGCTTATAACATATATTATAAGATGAATACTGGTATGGTATTAAACATAGTTGTATTTTTGGTAAATTGAACTTATTATCAATAATAAGGTTGAATAAATATTCCGGCCAGGAAGCAAGGTTGCTAAGATGCAATGGTGAAACTTGATACTGTAAACAGAATACCAGGTGTTAACGGACACCTGAAGTACTGTAAACAGAAGGCATCCAGGACCTATGCTATACCAACTGTTGTGAAACTATGAAGCCCACCATGCTCCATCAGCATTGGCATAGCTGATACCTAACAAAGTGTGATGAGACTTATGGATTCCCAACAACTGGGGTGCTACACATTGCCAATGCCTGATCCAAGGTATCAGTAGTAGAGAACAACTGGAAACTGATCAGTGATGACGTGAGATCTTTTTAGACCATGAACCGGATCCTGACCTCTGTGCATTTTCTGCACTCACGGAGGTCTGGCAGTCCGCACGGATGAGGAAAGTGAACTCCCCTGTCACTGCCCTCTCTCTTGTGCAGACTTTAGGTTGTTTATGCTGCCACAAAGCAAACCATAAGTCACGCGTCAGAGGTTCGTGTGATCGCTGATCAGCATGAAGCCCCTAAAATCCAACCCTACTGTATAAGTTAAATGCTCCACCCCCGCCCACCTTAAGGAGTTTAGGCGGGCAGAGAGGATACACCACCCTGTCGGACAGATCTCCAGACCTTCTTAAGAACGGTCTTTTAAGAAATGACCTACTATGCATACGTAGTAGGTCTTTTATGGAATCTACATACCATTTAGGTAAGTAGATTGAGTACATGCAGTCTTTAAAGACCACACATAGATATGTAAGAAGGAAGAGGTGTGCCACGACAGCCTCTGTCCTCTTTAAAGAAGAGTGGGTGGAGGAGGGATTTAAATTAGCGCGGGGATGGTGTGGGGTAGGAATCTTCCTCTTAAGAAGGAAAATACGAACAGTTAGTTAAGGAAGCCCTATGGCACTCTTAATTAAGGTAACTCATTCTGGTCTGTGAATACAGTCCTAGTTTCTATACGTCTAGAGATCTGCTTCCGAACATCTAGCATGCACATTACCAGTAAAACAGGCGAATTATAAATCTAGGGTGCGGAATTCGGCTGTCATGCGGAACTATGGTTTCGGTCCTATGTCATGTCGGTTGTTATGTTGACGGTCAAAATGTGACAGGTCAAAATGTCAACAGTTGAGTATTATAGACCTGATTCACAAATAGGCTCATTAGGGGACTCACGCAAGTCATTTTCGTAAATCACCTTGACAAGTTACATCGGTGCACATGCGCACCAGATGTTACGTGTCGTAAATTCTTCCGTATGGAAGGGGCCAGCACTAAAGATCTGCATACCTAAACTCCACTATACAGGTGGCGTTAGGCATGCTAAATAAGTACCGGGGAAGGAGAGCAGAAGTTCCGCAGAACCCTAAGGTAGGGTTCTGGACACATAAGAGAAGAGTTTCGGGGGCATACACTCCCTCTTCTGTGCCTGTGTACGTAGGTCGCATGGAGATTTGAATCTGGTCTATGTTAGTATTAAAAACATATTACAAATATATTTTTACATTTCTGATTTTTTTTAACAAGCTGTCTGCATTACATTAAGTTTACAGATGTTACAAGCAAAAACTAACATAATACTCAACTGTCGACATTTTGACCTGTCAATATTTTGACTACTGAATTTTATACCAGACCCCTTCAAAATTAACAAAACATATCTCGCAGTTCTAATAATATCCCTGACTTTTGTAATATCTGATTGATTCATTCATTTTACAAGTAGATTGCAGTGATTTAATATCACTCCTGTTCTGGAGATGGTTTTTCTCAAACGATATTCCTGCATTTAAGAATATGACTTAAGTACTGTAGATATCGGACCAATGGTTTGTAAGCTGGGCCAAGGTTGGTTCCGAAAACCATGTTGTTTTAAAACTGTTAACCTTTAAATTCCTTACAGGGGACAAAAGCAGCATAGATAACTTCATACAGAAGAATTTAGCAGAAATATCAGGAGAAATTTGTTCATATGAAAGCTTGGAAGGTAATGAAGGCACAGCATCACCCTGCATCAATGTTGTAAGTATGTGTAGATTCTGCAAAATGTGTGTAAGAGTTGGTTGTACTAATTTGGACATGTTTACTTGTACCTCCCCATCCCTGGAACTAGTTTTGATCACAACAGTCACAAGTTTGACAATAATATAGCCTATACCAACACATTTAGAAAATCTAAAACTATTAAAGCAATAAAAAAAAATCCCTACCTTAATTTGGCTATCTCTCCGATCTGCTCTAAAGTCAGTCCTCCACTCCTGGGGCTGGATCAAGAAGCTTGATATTAAGGGTCTGATCCAGACCTATGCTCATGAAATGCCTTTGTGCGTAGCATATTTACGCCAGCATACCTACGATGCACTCCTGTAGACACTCCCTTAGTTTGTACCCTAACTTTTCTGAGCTTAACCATGGGCGTCCGTAAGCTCCTTGCGTAGTTACGACGCTTAGCACGCCCATACTGTAAATGCTTCACCCCGCCTTGGGTGCGTATTTACAGATTTCGTATGGCAGGCACGCCCCCCTCAAGCGTTACGAGGCTGGTACGCTCAAGGCCCATACGCTCAGAATTTTGTTGCGTAACATCATCCCCGCGCATGCGCAGTAAGTACAAATGGCCATTTTTACACTTACAAAAAATTTAAAAACATGGACGAGCGTAGGTCGACCAGGTATGACCAACGCTCATGAAACGCTCATGTGCATAGCGTAAATACGCCAGCGTGCCTACGATGCACTCCCCTCGGCACTCCCCTTGATCGCACTTAGTTTTGCCTTCTTACGCCCAGCAAACCCTACCCTAACTTTTCTGATCGTAACCGCGGGCGTAGTTACGATGCTTAGCACGCCCATACTGTATGATTTAAATGCCTCACCCCGCCCTCGGTGCGTATTTACGGATTTCGTATGGCAGGCACGCCCACTCGACCGTGTTTATGAAGGTGTTACGATAAAGGCCCACACGCTCAGAATTTTGAAGTGTAACATGAGTGTAATGTGCAGTAATTATAAATGACTGTTTTTACGCTTACACCCGATGGCTGATCCTGGTTCCTGCCCCTATCTGACCAATCTGTCTTATTGCTTGAGTCTCCCCTGACTCAGAGTAGTATTTTTTCTCCCATCCTATCAGCTCCTCTGCTCTATTCTGTCATTTTCTCTGCTACCTTTCACTTTAAGTCTTATTCTCTTTCTTTTCTTCTTGTCTTCCTTTCCTGTGGCTGTCAGTTGACTTACATCTAAGGTAAGTAATCAGTGTTAGGATTTGTAATTAGGGTAGTGATAAAGAATTAAGATTAAAGTTAGGATTATTGTAATGCCAAATACATAAAGGGGCTGATTCAGAGATACGATTTTCACGCAACTTAGGAGCGTATATTTAGAATCTTAGAAAATTTGCATAACTGCGCATGCGTAGTAATAGTGCAACGCCGTCTACGTAGAGTTTAGGAGCGTAAATTCGCTAAGAGCGTAACTTTGAATCGATCGCAAGCACTTAAGATCTTAAGTGCTGCGATAGTTTAAGATCTTAAGGATTTGCATGAAAATGGGTGGGGGGAGGCAAGGAGATGAGGGAAAGTGGGCGCGGGCAGACACTTAGGATCGCAAATAAACGCTACTACTTCCCTTAAGATCTCAAATGATAGCGCAGAGTTAGGGTTAGTCAATGGTGGTCTAACTTTAAGATCCAACGCTGTTTGCTAGGGGAGTGACTGTTTATGCAGTGGGCTGTAACCTGGTAAGATCTTACCTAAGGTGCGTATATTTGCGATCTTTTCACAATCGCATCTCTGAATCAACCCCAAAGTGTTGAGTTAACGACCATGGGCCGGATCCTCAACATCGTCTGTCTTCCACACATGGCCGTAATTTGTTGATAGGTAGCTACAACGCATGC
Source organism: Limnodynastes dumerilii (assembly GCA_011038615.1). Lineage (NCBI taxonomy): Eukaryota > Metazoa > Chordata > Amphibia > Anura > Limnodynastidae > Limnodynastes > Limnodynastes dumerilii. The sequence continues at coordinate 56,705 of WWET01003365.1, forward strand.
GTAACGAAATGCTATGTAGATTACGTACTGAGGCAGAAAGTACTCCCCATCCCCTATCTTACATATTTTTTATGGAACCTGGGTTCCCCGTTCATACCGCAAAATGGTTTAGGCCAACCCGGGAATAACCCTGGTGTTGACCTGGGTTATTCCTGGGTCGATAGCTTGGTCTGAAAGGGGTATAAGCTAACCTATGGCATTTAAGTGCTGGTGTGTAAGTACTGGCATTTAGACTGCCAGGGTAACATACAATTATTACACTTCCTGGAGCAGGTACATACACATATGACAGATGCTGGGCATTGTGAACACACACTTTTAACAATAACAATGCCCACAAAGCAGGTCTTCACAGTGTGTCTAGATGTTTTTTTATGAATTTCAAAGAGCAAATTAATCTGTATTCCTTTCCAATTATTCCTACTTCTCCTCACACATGTGCACACTTTCTGCCTATCCATCATAACCTACTCTGTATATAATTAGCTACTCTCCAAGAAAGAGCATTTTAAACACTAATGCATAAAGGAAATGTGGTATTGCATCTAAAGAAATGTATTTCCGTGATTGTTTTTGATGGTGCTGGACCGTATTTACAGATCCATTCTTTAAAATTACGCAATTATACGCACGCACGTAGCAAGGCCACACCCACCAACACCCATGACACTCCCCTCTCCTGGGCCGTGCAATCGGAGACTTACGCCTCCATAGACCACCTCTAACTTTACGTGTGTATATGCATGTAACCGCGCCCTCAAGGACTCATTTAAATGCCTCCCCCCACCCTCTTTCACGTAACTTTTCAGGTACGTATTTCAACCCCGCCCCTCCATACGTATGTTCCCAACTGCGATTCACATGTCTGTGTCTAAAGCACTTGCAAGTGCAGGTAAAACATACCTAAAAATAAGCATGCAACTTTACGTGAAAACGGATCTGTAAATATGCCCCGCTATTCCTAAACAGGGTAAAGCATAAATAACTATTGGATATAATATGGCTAACCGTGCCCAGAATTCCACATTTAAATGGCTACCTCCACCCACTCTTCTTATCTTCATTCTTAAGTTGCCCCGGCACACCCCTTCATTCTCAAGTCACTACGAACCTAGATGAAGTAGGTTCATAATGGTAATTCAGAGCCATCCCGTTCTTAAGTCCAATGTAGCTTGTATAAATAAAGTTTCTACGCATGTGCTGTCCCTTTTTAAATTTACACACTTAGGACCCGATTCACACTTTTGATTTTGCTACTTTTTCTGTGCATATTTTTTGGTATGGTTAAACTGCGCATACGTAGTAACTTTTTTACTCAAGCTACATAGGATTTAGGCACAAAAGTCCTTTGCGCACGGATTTGTAAATCGGACTTAGTGACATACGTACGGAGGGGCACATGGTTGTGTTTTGTACGTGCGTAATTTAGTGAAAGTGGGTGGGGGAGGCATTTAAATGGACTAATATGGGCACGGTTATTCATGTACGCACGTACAGAAGGAAAATACGCACGTAACTACACACGTAGGGTTAAGGTTACCCTATGGACGCGTAAGTCTCCAAAAATCCGTCCGAACAAGGGGAGTGTCCGGGTGCTGCCTTTACACACACGTGCGTATATTTGCGTACTTTATAAAAACGGATCTGTTAATACGGCCCTTAATTGTGAATCAGGTCCATAGTTTACATTGTCAATAAGATTTCATTTTCTTTCAAAAATCTCACTTGAGATAAATAACTGATATTGCTTAACTAATTCTCTATCTCACACTGCACTTACTTTACAGAGCGATACATGCAATAATATAATAAGAGGCCCGCAGTTTGCTGACTGTGCTGCCCATTTGGATCTGACGCCTTATCTTGAGATCTGTGAAAGTGACAGATGTGAATGTACAAGGAGTGAGACTCACTTTAGATTCTGCCTTTGTTCCACCCTGACGGAATTTTCCAAACAGTGTTCCATTGCCAAGGGAAAGCCAGACAACTGGAGGAAAACAGATATATGTGGTAAGTATACCAAAGATATTAGAAACAATGGGCTGGATCCAGAACTAATAAAGTCAGGGGACTTACACAAGTCATTTGCGTAAATCCCCTGACAAATAACATTGACACATGTGCACACCAGATGTTACGCAAGCGTATTTTCTAACGCACGGAACTCAGTTACATCATACAGGCATAAGCATGCAAATGAAAGGCCAGGGGCGGGGGCAAGGAACACCACTTACGAATGAATCCTCTTGTGCCATAGTTAAAGTAGGGTTCTGGACACATAATTGTACGGAACTACTTCCGAAAGAGGGGCGTGATTTTAGACCTCCGCATGTATGGAAAGCGTGTAGGGGTCTGGATCAGGCCCAATGTGTCATTTTGATCTTTCAATTTCAAAGTTGTCCTACCTCTTATATTGCATATAGGATAAGTCACATGATTTGTCTGTGGCAATGTTTTAAAATGTGTTTCTGACTTAGGCAATAAACATTGGCAATTCCGGGGAGATCATTACAGCAGAGATGAGTTGTACATTACCCTTGATAACAACTGATTCTGTTTGATTTATTGGTCGGAGCGGCTCAATTTATGCTATTTTGTTGTTGTTGTTTTTTTTTTAAATCTATATAGTTTTATTCACTTACATTTACTTGTAAATTTTTGTGTCATTCATTTTCACTCTGCTAATTCGATATTCCTATACGGCTGCTGGTTTTATTACCCGATAGTGATGTATTCATGAATCTGTTATAAAGACGAGCACAAGTTACAATTAATGGCCCAGATCCAGAGCTACGTCCGCTAGCGTATTTACGCTAGATGGAGACAAAAAACGCTATTTTGTATGTATTGTGCATGTGCGCGGCACACGTTACGGCACGTAACTCTGAACGTACGTAACATCCTAGTTTCAAAAACGTAACTACGGACGGAGGGGTGTACCAGCCATATGACACCTGTAATTACGCTCCGGAAGTGAGGTGAGGCATTTAAAGCGCACGGTATTGGCGTGCTTAGGCGCGTAAGTACGTGCAGCCATCACGTTGAAACGGAAAGGGAATGTAGCTCTGGATCTACCCCAATGTCTTTAATTTCAGTAACATTAATAAAGTGAATAAATTTGTGTGCAGGAATAGTGACCATGTATTGCCCAACAATTCCATGTAACAGTAGAGCAGTGTATAGTAAACGACAGGAAAAAAAAATAGCGCTCATCTCAGAAACTTTAAATCTAATTTAATAACACCCTAAATTTAATTCTTTTATTTATTTATTTTTATTTTTATTTTTTTAAGTTTTCTTTTAAACTTTCTCATTGAGCTATATATTTTTTTAAATAATGTTGTGTATTTGTACTGGCAACAATTGATATTACCACAGTTCATATACTAAATAAAGTCACTGATGTGTGCATACGTGGAACAGTTTTAATAACATAGTAATTCTCCATTTTTAGGAATAATATGTCCTCCAACTATGGGATATAAGGAATGTGGTTCAGCTTGTGAGAAGACCTGCAGCAATCAGGAGTTGAAAACTTGTGAAGAAAAATGTATCACAGGCTGCTTCTGCCCAAATGGTATGTGTTTATAATATCCATAGCCACCAGAATGCAACATTGTTAAATTCAGCTAATGATCAGGTCTTGATGGGGCTCATCTACAGGATGTGTTTTGACTGCATTCATTCACCCAGGTCATTCTAATCTGGATCAGGCCCACTATGTCTTTTGTACATGGTTATCACAACAATAGTATCACTTAATCATGAAACAGAGCCTCCTTGTCACTCTAGTCCAGTGCTCCTCAACCAGTGTGCCGGGGATATTGCTAAGTGTGCTGCGTGGGAAATGCCTCCAATAGGAGGGAAAGCACTGGAAGACCTTGCCTTAAGGAAAAAAGGGAACACTGGGGAAGATGCAGACACATGAATGGGGAATACTGGAGAGCTAAAGACACATGATTGGTGATACAGGGGAGGCTGCAGACACATGATGGGGGATAATGGGGATGCTGCAGACGCATAAATGGGGGCTACTGGGGAGGCTGCAGACACATGATGGGGGATACTGGGAAGGCTGCAGAAACATGATGGGGGCTACTAAGGAGGCTGGAGACACCTGAATGGGGACAACAAGGGAGGCTGGAGACACATGAATGGGTGCTTCTGGGAGGCTGGAGACACATGAATGAGGACTACTGGGGAGGCTGCACACACATGATGGGGGCTATTGGGGAGGCTGAAAACACATGAATGGAGGTTACTGGAGAGTCTGCAGATAAATGATGGGGGCTACTTCCTGACATAGTTAAATTAGTTATAAGAAAAAGTTATTAGCTACAATGTTACATTTATCAGATAACAATTTAATGTAATTTCTGTGTATGTCCTTTGTAATTCCTGCTTTTTTGTATAATTTGATTTTGGTGTGCCGCAGAATTCTGGGAAGGGCTTAGGTGTGCAGAGGGTGAGAAAAAGTTAAGGAGCATTGCTCTAGTTTCTATTGAGAAAGCAAGAGTAGACTATTGCTAAAGACCCAAGCAACTCACACCAAAATCCTGGGTCCTACATGGGATAGTGAACAAGGGTTTTACCAATGTTGAATTCAGTCACAACGCACCATTGTCCTGGTTAAAACCCTGGTTGTTGCCTTTCACATTGGACCCGTGTCTGCAGAGACAGGGAGTAATTCCCATCCCCCAATTTAGATAATTTTAATGGAACCTGGGTTGAATAACACTGCAGGTCCAGCCCGGGAATAACCCCAGTAGCGATCAGAGTCATGGACCCAGGACTCACAACCCGGGTTGACCCATTCACACAGACACCCAACAAGAGTTATTCCCGGGTTCATGCTTTGGTGTGAAAGAGGTATAAGAAAAGAGCTTTATCATTTATTTAAAATGAATATACATATCATTTAGAAGCAAGCTATTACAGGTGATATAAATGCATGGTTTAATTATTATAATTTGCTTAGCAAATAATAGAATTATAAGCAACATGATCAGGAAAAAGTGTAGTTACTTGTGCTATACATAATTATATTGACAACTGACCTTGGAATCCACTTTCAAATGTTGCTTATATCTTGTAAGCGATACAGAAATACTTCCACGGTTATCATTATTAGTTTTGTGGACAACCATTTTTTTCTACAATAAAGGTAAAAGGAGTTTGTAGGGCAGGAATGACAGGTTTCTGATAAAGAATGTGAGAAATGATGCATATAACATTACATTTGTGCAAACTAAAACATCTAAATGTTTATTTTCAGACACTATTTATGATGATATTGGAAACAATGGATGCATTAAGCCATCTGAATGCAATTGCAAGCACTCGGGAACGATATACCCTGTTGGGGCTACACTGGCTCTTACATGTGAAAATTGGTAAAACATTTATATTTCCCTCTCCTGTTGTTTCACATACTGCACAGTATGAAATCTGGCTGCAGTTTTGAGAAATATTTTAGTAGTCTGCTTTTTGTATTCACATATTCATTGTTTCATCAATTGTCCATTATTGTTGAATGATAATATATATATTTACAACATATATTACCTTCAAAAATGTGTATGTTTAACTTATATTAGCTATATTATAAGTGTTTTTCAGACCTTTTTCCTTTCATTTTGTGACTTTACTGTTATTAACACTTTAATGCTATAATACAGAAATATATCTGGAAAAGTAGATTATCCTGAAATTGAATCATTTTTTTTTTAACTCTGGTATCAAAATAGGACATTGGCATAACTTTATGTGGGCTGCAAAAGAGGCATGGCTTAAATAAACATGCCAATCAGGAAAGGGGTCTACCGCGGTGGAGTCCAGCCGCTTCGGGGAGTTGGGGGAGCTTGTACATGGACATGTAAACCCAGGTTCGGCTCCCGATTCCACTGCGGATGTGGTGCACATGCTCACAGATAGAACCAGGCTAGTTGGCGACTTAGTAAGAATGGAGGTTTCCCAATTGTAAAGCATAATGGTAATTTGCAGTTCTAGCACCAGATTTGCTAACCTGCTTGAAAGGAAAAGTGGAGGTGTTGTCCATAGCAACCAATCAGATTCTAAGTGATGTAATAGGAAAGTGATAGCTAGAATCTGATTGGTTGCTATGGGCAACATCTCTTTTACTTTCCTGCAGCTTAGCAAATCTGACCCCTAGACTATTCACTATATGACTGCAGTAATAGTACTAGTCTACTTACTGCTTCTTCAAAAATAGGCTGCACAGGTCCTTTAGACGATTTTCCCAGTGGTCTCCACAGCTTCTTCTTCAGATGTCAGCTCCAAAACACCAGACATTGTAAATCCAAGACAAAAATATGGCATTTACTAAGCAAGTTTTAGACTTGAAAAATGGATTTATATAGGGAAACTAATATTAAAACACTACTTGTCACATAAAAATGAATATAATAATAATAATAATAATAATAATAATAATAAAAACCCTTGTGAGGAGTGTAATCCCTTTATCACCAACCTCTTTCCAGTGTTCTGGTGCCTGTATATCAGGTATATATTACTTTACAGAAGTTTTAAAACTCACCCCAGTCAATGAGAATATTATAACCCCTACTGTATACCCCTCCTCAATAAAAGAAAGAAAAAAATATATTAAAAAAATCTGGAAAACTTACACAAATAATTATAACAAGCTGGAAAACATACACAAATAATAATAACATCTGGAAAACATACACAAATAATAATAATAATAAGCTGGGAAACATACAAATAATAATAACAGCTGAAATACATACACAAATAATAAAAACAAGCTGGAAAACATACATGAATAATAATAACAAGCTGGAAAACTTACACAAATAATAATAACAAGCTGGAAAACATACACAAATAAGTTCTAAAGGTATACCTAATGCATAGTGGGCATGTATCCTGGATGAGGCAGGCCCATATTGCTTTCAATAAAGGTCCCCCAGGAAGATGCTGACACACGCTAGGAGACACTTAGAATGGACTCCCCATTTGGAATTTAAAGAGACATTGCAATTTTTCATCTTACCTATTAGCACTAGGACCTCTTTGCTTAGATAGATAGATAGATAGATAGATAGATAGATAGATAGATAGATAGATAGATAGATAGATGTTTTTTAAACCATCAATACCATTCTTATAACAAAAAAATACTTTTCAATCATAGTACCTGCTTAAATGGATTATGGAATTGCACTAGAAAGCCTTGTCCTGGTTCTTGTTCCGTCGAGGGTGGATCCCACTTCTTAACTTTTGATAACAGAGCTTACAACCTTCATGGACAATGTACCTATATTCTAACACAGGTAAAAGTCACTAATATTTCTAAATGAAGTTTAATGAAGGCAATTCAAAAAGGTTTCCAGTAATCTTCTTCAGTATAGTGTCAGTATCTATGCTTCTGGCAACTTACTCTTGAAGTCCTGCCCCATCCCAGGGCTGGTGTAAATGCAAAAACATACATAAACAACATACTAAAGACCAACCTCACAGCCAGCAAGTATGAATCAGTCCAAAAAAAGAGGTTTTAAACCACACTGCACTGTATTGTAGTATAAAACACAACTTTAAATTTTTGCTGAAGCATTTTTAATAAACATTTAAATGGTTTAGGAGTTAAATGGCCTGATTGTTGTAACCCCCCCCCCCCCCCCCCACCAGCACCGCACCCCCCCCCCCACCATGATAGGCCATGAACGAACACAATAAACACACAGAGACTTAGATTGCAGTTAAAAGAGGGCACAGTTTTTTTTTAAATTAGTCTCTAATTAGAATTGGTTTGAAGACTATATTTGATTAGGGCTGAGAAGGTGTCCACAGAAGCAAAGGGGGTCAGGATTCTTACTATCAACTATTTAAACTATAATACAATTAAGCGCTACAGGGCGGTTGAACTAAATGAGTGCACCTATAAACCAACATTAACCTCATTAACTGGAATTCAGCCGCCAAGACCGACATCCCATTTGCAAACTAAAAACTGATGCCTCATACCATAACCGCCCAATGCAACAGAGCTCCTGCCGCTATGCGCCAAACTCAAGACCTGACTCATATTGCTGCCGCCGCACTGTGCCCCATCTGAAAAGCAAAATACAGATTAAACAAAAGCTTCCTAAAGTACTTATAAGGGAGGGAGGGAAAAGATCAGTAGAAAAGAACAGGAGCCACTCATTCACGCTTCCTATTAAGCCTAAACCATGCAAACTCCTTCCCTTTAATTTCTAACCAATTAAAATAACCCAAACCCTATCATGCCAAGGAGGGGATGCGTTATTGTAATTGGTTAGGCATTTATGTTTGCTTGGACCTATGTGGTCCTTACTTTTCTTTCTTGTTATTGCTGTATCTGGACTGGATCCTAAGATCAGAATGTAACACAGCACAAGTTGAGATCTGATAGTGAATCCCCACTGTGCCCAAGACCCTAACTTGATATTGCATATCTCTTCCCAGTTAAAATTATATCAGAATGTAAATCTGAACTGGTCAGCAGCAGAGATCCTAGCTTTTACTGTACAATGTGATATTAAACCCTTTCCACTTGTGAGTGCAATCTGCCCCTTATGCTTTCTAATTAGGTAACTCGAATATGTACACATGCAGATGTTCTGATCTGACTGCACGCAAATGGTCAGTTTTCGGAAGCCTGGATCCATTACATTGTTATTAATAACTTTTTTGGTTCTAAAATTATTTAATTTTGTTTAAAAAAATACTTATTAAAATTCAATATTACTTAGCATTCAAAGGAATTCTGTTAAAACACACAAACCCAGGTACTTTGAAACATTTAATAAGCCACAATTACATATACTGTAACTGCAGGCTGCACACATCTGCGGTTTTTAAGGGTGTAATCAGTCCAGAAAGTTCAGGAACAGGTTCAGGGGTACACGTTTTCCTTTTGGTGTCCCCGCATTCTGTACTTACACACTCTGATCTAGTCCATGATGTGTAACACTAAAACCATGATACCTTTAGAATCAAAGCCTTGCTTTCTTTCACAGAGGTGACAAGAAAGTATCAGTACCTGTATTCAGGTTTCCCTAGAGGCACTTAATTTACTGTCTTTGATGCTGTTCTGTTTATGTATTAAGTTCCTTACTATTATCATCTTTTATTTTCTGCAGCTATGCAAAAATCCATTCTTTAGCGTCCATGGAGAAATTAAGTCTTGTAACCAGAACGAATTTGAAACTTGCCTTACAAGTGTAACATTGATCTATCATAATTCAGATTCGGTAAGTAAATTGACAGCTTAAACAGACGTTACTAACAATGCTGCCTTTAAAAAAATAAGCCTTTTTAATTTCATGAACATAAGAGACAGTATTGAATATATATATATATAGTATATATTACATTTTTTATTTTTTAGTCAATAAGCATAAACTTTTTTGTTGAGAAGCTTTGATTCTTTTACAAGCCACTGTATATTAACAGTGAGTAAAAGAAAAATATGGTTCATATAAGCAAAACTATTGTTTACCAAAGGGTTGGCATCTTTCATACTGGCATATTCTCCTGATCTCCTATGCTTGTTGCCCAGATTTATAGTTGTTATTAAAGGTTTTGTATATAGAGATATGTGCATGAATTAATGTTTTAACAGTTTTATAGTCATTGGGCTGTCAGAACTAAGCTGGATGCGTAAATAACTTGTTCATACGGAACTGGATTCCGTACATCCAGATCTTCCATACATGGGGTGTGACAGACCTCCGTGTATAGTTTATATGCACGGTGAGCTGGGCTTGGGCTTCCTATTTAAATCAGCCAGTAAGGGCTGGGTTTGGCCCATACATACGATGTATTTACACTAACATGCAGACTTTGTGACTGGGGGAGTGCCCTTTCCTCTCATGTAAGGAACTTAGGAGTGGGCAGATGTACGGAACCACCCCCATACATCCGCAACAGGCCCCTAGTTCTGGATCTGGTCCCTTGTTATTACTATCTAAGACTGCTATCTGCTGTCTTCCCAATTGCCCCTCCCCCTTCTAACTCTGTCCCTGCTTTCAAGAAAATGAAAGATAAGGTCTAATTGGTTGCCATCAGCAACACCTGGAGTTATTGTAAAGACGTTACACAGAAAGGTCAAATTAATAAAAAATTCAATGTTCCTATATAGTATTATGATATTACAAAATCAGCAAAAAAAGTTTATGAAAAAATATACCATATGCACCACAGTTAAGCTTGTTATTCCTCCTTACATGTGTTATAATTATCCCCACTATAAACTTTTACCCCCCTCATCCTTATTATGGCTTTATATAATATAGTGTTTTATTATAGGGGATCATTTAAGCACAATTACGGTGAAATAAATAGCTTTAATATGGGGAATATAATTTACATGACCATAATAATGTTCTTTATTTATCTTTCATTCTGTTTAAATTATCCACTATAATAGCGCTTTACACTATATAGAGCCCTATTATAGGGGTGGATATAAAGGTGGCCTATTATGGAGCTATATTATTAACACAATAAAAAAGAACTAACGATCTTTATTATGTATATAGAGTCCTAATACAGATGATGAGCACAATCAGGATGGAATAATGATACAAGCTGTATGCTCTATAATGAAGGTCTTTTCCTTCTTAATTGTGCTCATATTGGGCCTGATTCACACTTAAGAATGAATTAAGTGGATTCGCAAAACTACACACCTAAGTGGCAAGCCATCTCCCATGACAGTCGCCTGGTTCTTACTGATCTTTGGAGACTTCCACTACCATAGGGCTACCCTAACTCTCCAAATCTTCGTGCGGAGTTTGCTTAAGTAAGAGCGGAGTTGCCTAAACCAGTCCATTCAGCCCTATTTTTTTTTTTAACACAGTTTTTATTAAACAGCAAGTCAAGCCTATTTTACTGCATCCCCTCACCCACGTCTCTTAAATTCCTTCTAACAAACTACTGGCAGATCCCTTCTTATAGATATCATGAGGTACAGAGATGAACATGAAATGTGTGTAATGGGTTGCTTTGTATAATATCTGTCTTGTGCAAATCCCCCAAAAAGCCAAAATACGCACACGGCCTGCGTATATTTAGGAACATTATTAAGTGGGAATCAGCTCCATTGTATCCCATAACAGGACTCCCTATGCCCCCTATAGAATATGGCTGCACAGCATGCGTGGTGAACAATTGTCCTGTCAGCACAGATCAGCCAACCTGCACATGCTGCAGCGTATGTTCCCCATCCTTTTTATTCCACTAATGTTAGGATGCAGGGATGGAACATTATGGCCCCACATTGCTGGCGTTACTGCCTATATTCATTTTGATGTCATTTGGGTTTGTTTGGAAAAGTAGCCTTTTTTGTTGTGATAGTAGCATTTGTGTGTTCTTCATCATAGAAATTGGTTATCAGAAGCAATGGAGACGTGATGATAAACGGTAACAAAGTGAATTTGCCGCACGAGGAGGGTAAGAAAAGCATAGTCAAATGAAGAACTCACATGCACATTTATGCTTAAGGACTCACACCAGTGGCCTGTATCTTAGATGAATGTTTTAAATCTGACTGCTTACTTTGGTGAGGTTTAAAAATTAGGGATGTTCATGTTCAGTTCATGTTTTCTTTTTTGCTAAATTTGCTACAAAGGGCCTGATCCACGGCCGCCGTCGCTAGTAAACGTATTGCAAACGTAGTTCTGGATCTACCCCGATATGTATAAACAAACAATGGGCTGGATCCAGACTTAAGTAAGTTCTTGAAATTAGTTACTCCTGGGCTAAACCATGCTGATTGCAGGGGAGTCCTATTTCATCTGTTGCAAACAGTATTAGAGTTAAGTCTGGATCCAGCCCAATATAGAAAAATATAATATAAAAATATAAAAATTATAGTCAATCAGTGGGCACTGAATGTAAATATAATCTAAACAATGAAAAAAAAAATATAGGCATATAAGCATACGATTAATATAATTATGTACTGGAATTATGTTTTTTATTTAAGAGATGGTTTAATTTCTTTCACTCTCTTCAGACTAGTGGAGAAAAGGTCTCTTATATATAAATTGTCCAGTTATTAGGTAAAGAGCTCAATTTCAGACCAATTTTTTCCATATAAGCTCAAGATAAAAAAAACTGCTCATATATTAAATCAATAAAAAAATTACATAAAATATTTTAACCATCATCCTGACATTTAGAAGTAGACATATCTTTAAAACATAACAAATAACAAATAACAAGTAAGTAGTAGTAGCTATTGTACGTAATCTGCGTATCGTTTCGATACCTAGATTGCGTATATGTGGTCTAAAAGACCTACTTTTTAAACCAACTCTAATAAACTAACCTTTTCTGTGGCTTCCAGCTTTCTCCTCTGCGGTGCGCGCTCTGCAGTCTAAAGACGCTCACTTGAACTTAGGTCATGCTTGCGTCTACTAACCAGAGCTGCGGTTGTGCCTAGGATAGCCAGCTCTGTCAATGGGTGGCACATTGAAGTCAATAAGCTGTCCTCTGTGAGACCGCACTGAGTAAAAATACAGCTGCTCATAGAATCTTAAAAATCTATGAGCAGCTGTATTCTTACTCAGAGCTGTCTCATAGTCAGTGCTTTAGGCCATACCGCCGTATACCGGCCCCCTTCGAGCACTGATTTCATGAATATATTGATTTTATTTTCATGTATTTATTAGAGGTCATGTGAGTCATAATAGTGGGCTCTATTTACTAAGAATGCCTGAACGTAGCTCAGGCAAGTTCGAATTCGCTCTCTTTGAACTTCTGAGCTACGTTCAGGCTATTTACTAATACTCACCCTCCGCTGGCTGTCCCGCGATGACATCTGAACTTTCTTCTGTCATCGCGGGCTTTCTTCGTGCGTCTAGAAAGCCCGCACATGCACAGTTGCTCTCTGCTGGGACTTTGTAAAAAAATGAAGTCCCAGCATGAGAAGCATGTGCAGGCTCTCCATGTCGGGACCGGCACCTGCGGGCAGACGCGTCTTCGGTCCGGTAAGTATTTAAAGCTATTTTGTTGTGTTCTTTCATTTCTATTGTTTTTTTAATTGTTTTTTAATTTTCAAAAAAAAATTTTATTTACATTTTTTCAAGACAACGGTATTTACTTAAATTCCAGCGATCTACCCATACATATACCCCTTTTTCTCCCCCTAATAACAGCTATTAGGGGGAGAAAAAGGGGGTTTTATGGGGAGATTGCTGGAAGAGAATTCTAAACGCCAGTCTCAAATGGCGTTATTTTAACTCTCAGAGCAGAGTATAAAACTCCGCTCTGAGGGTTAGTAAATAGCCAGCCCCATTAAAAAAAAACGGGCTGGCGAGGACAAGTGAAGTTTTGCCGCATGGCCATGGAAACTGGTGATTTCCATGGCGGTGCAGCTGTTGTAAATAGTAAAAAGTTCATTTTTGGAGTTATAACTTCATAACTCCAAAAATGAACTTTTTAAAGCTTTAGTAAATAGAGCTGAGTGTATCTAAAGTCTTCTTATTGAGCTAAGTACAAGATAGTTATCAACATGAACAGTTTTTCTTTATGTTTTACATGAGCCTATATGGAAAAGATTGGTCTGCATCCATTTGCATATCAGGGACCTGATTCGCAGTTAAGCAGGAGATAAGTTTGCCATTATATGCACCTAAGTTACAAGGTGACTCCATTGACACGCCCTCATTTTTTTATGTTCTTAACTGACTTAAAAAGGCCATAGGCAGCCTTATCTTTCCACACGTATGTTTGTTGTTAAGTTGCTAAAGTATGCACGTACTTAGCAAACCACGCTCTGTCTGCCCCATTTACATGCCTCCCCCCACCCACTTTACTTAACTTTCTTCTTAACTTGGCCTGGCATGTCCCTTGTTACTTATCTCATTATGAGCAGGGTTGTAAATCACTCTTAATGGATCTCCATTCCTAAATCCTACGTTGCTTGCGTAAATAAGGGTTCTACGTTTATCCGTTCTTAAAAATCCGCACGCAAATAGCAGCAGCTTCTTACCTATGACTCTGGTCCCAGATCTTTGATTCCATCTAAGAACTTTAAAATTGAAATACAAAGTAAGTGAAGTCATTCTTAAAAAACCCTCTACCCAGCATTCCCCTCATTTCAGCACTGAGTTGTCCTTTCCTGATATATTTACCATGTTTTCTAATAGCCAAGAGCTTGGGGTCATATGAAGCTCCCCAGGCAGACCACGAAGAAAGAGGAATCTCAGGTTCTTCTGTTCATAATGCCCCTCAACAGCTTTTATTTTAATGTGGAAACTGAAAATATCTCAGGACGGACAGCTGAAAATCCTTTTGTATGAACATGTATTTATTTAGCTCTTCACTACCAGACGCTGGAGTCCTGTGTTAGAGGAAAGATAGGTTGAAGGTTTTGGATGGCTGCTTTAAGTAGACTATACAGTGCTTTCCCTTTAAAAGACATATATAAAGAGAACAAATTAGGACATTTTAGAAACTTTAGCTAATTAACATGGAAAAATGATTATCAGGAACCCTATGAATGGGACAGTCTGTTGAAAAATTGACCTTTACCTATAGACTATTAGTTGTGTATTTATTAACTTACAACACCCAGTATTACTCACACATCTGTTAATGGTTATAGTTTGTTAATTTACTTAATATATGTATAATATACATATTTGTCTACAGGTAACTTTACCATTTTCTCACCGACTACTTTTTACATTATTGTAAATACCAACTTTGGTCTTCAAATGGATATCCAGATCAGTCCTATAATGCAGGTGTTCATCTCAATAAGCAATGATTACTTTGAAAAAGTTTGTGGTAAGTTTTTTTTATGTCATTAAAATATATTCTGTTACTAAAAGCTCTTAACATACTGGTATAGTAGGATATAGTAAAATGCAAGCAAACCTTTGCCTGTAACGATTGCTAAAAATTGTAAACTGCTACATAAAATGATAGGACCGGATTCACAGATCCGTATTTACTATGTGCTTTTTTTCCCGCACTCACATAGCAAGGCAATACCCATGACTCCTTGGCCGGACGGGTTTTTGGTGGTTGGTGACTTACGCCTCCATAGGGCACCCTTAACTCTATGTGCGCCCTCAAATGCCCATGTAAATGCTTCCCCCGCCCATTTTACGTAGCTTCTATCGTATGGATAAAAATCACGCCTCTCGTACATCTGTCCCTAAGTGCGATTAACAAGTCCGTGCCTAAAGTACTTACGTGCGTTAATGCTACGTAACTTGCGTGGATAAAAGTTACAATACTATGTAATTTGCATGTAAAAGTTACTACGCAAGCGCAGTTCTGGACATGTGCTTTGCTAGTAAAAAGAAAATGTTTGCATGTACATTAAAGGTCACTTTGTGTGCATGAGGCCCAGTATCTGTATTAGGGCTAACAATTTCGGAACACTAGCTAGAATAGTAAAATAGAGATGGAGAAAATGATTAATAAAAATTAAGTGAACTGACTTCATAATGGCTATAAGTTAATATTGTGGCTATTTTGTAACATCAAACATAACTATTAAAATGAAAGTAGGACTCGTGGATGTAGATGCATAATCATAACATAAATAATGGATTAACAAATTGTTGCTTGTGTACTGAAATAATAGCTCTTTATGTTCATAACATTCAGGTTTATGTGGAAATTTTAATGATAAACAGCTTGATGACTATATTACACCAAATGGAATGTCAGCGCAAAATTTGCACAGCTTTGTAAATTCCTGGCGGAGTGACCAAACTTGTCCAAACGTCCCAACAAATGTCATCTATCCATGCGCCATCAATATCCAAAAAGGTAAAACATGAAAGCAGCTGCAAATAACTTTTAGTGTTTAAGCAATATGAAACTGTTTATATGTGGCTATATCTATACCATTTGTTTATATGTGTTTAAAGCTATTTGTTTATTGTTACATTTTAGTTGAAAAATTAGGAATAGCACCTGAATGTGTTTTCTTAGCTATGCTATCCATTTAATTGTTAGCTCCCAATCAGTCTGAAGTTAGCGTTACAGATCTTGGGCCATATTCACACCTAAGAAACTTTGGCTTCTTGGGTGCGTAGATTTGCAAAATGACCTGCGTTTTAGGTCATTTATGCAATCTACGTACCAGTTAGGTCTTTAGTCTTTAAAGACCACACGGATTAGTTTAGATATAAAGAGGCGGCCTAATGCCGCCTTGGAGAGTGTTTATTTATAAGAGGGAGGGGGGAGGGATTTAGATTATCCGGGGAGGGCGTGGGGGAAGCGGGGAGATGCAGTGTCCGTGCATAGTTTCCTTCTTAAGAAGGAAACTATGCACGGTAAGATAAGGTAGTCCTTTGCTACCTTATAACAACAGAGGGGGAAGTGGGGGTTAGGAGATGCACCAGTGAGTTAGGTGCTGTTCTGTCTGCACCAAACTCACTCCTAGGTATGAATACGGCCCCTTGCTTTCAAGGCTCAGAAGTGACGGAACATACAACCAAGGGTCAGACTTACTAAGCTGCAGGAAAGAAAAAGTCAAGATGCTGCCTATAGCAATCAATCAGATTCTAGCTCTTACTATTACATGCTAGAGAATGCCAGCTAGAATCTGATTGGTTGCTATGGCCAGCATCTCCACTTTTCCTTTCCCACAGCTTAGTAAATTTGGCCCCAAGTAGGCATGGGTTTGGTAAAACTTGGACAGCGTTAGGGTGGATCAAGGCTTTTTTGTTTGACAATTTGACAAGTGTACATGATGGGTCTTATGTAAAAGCTCTCCAAAAAAACAATTAAAGCTGTAAAACATGTTCTAAAGTTGTTGCACATATTGAGAATTATAAACAGAGGAAGATCTTGATATCGATATTTTTGTCCCTGTAAAGAAAAAAAATATTTTTACTTCCAGAGTTTGTAAACTGTAATATTCTGACCTTTTAGATAAAAATGTTTTGTAAATAAACTAACATGTTCCATAATTCATCCTGATGACATTCTGTACAGTTTTATTGGGCTGTATGCAGAACTTTGGCCGCATTGCATTTGCGGCCGGAGTTTTCAGCAATGTGTTACTGCGCATGCGCAGTAATTTTGTTACGTAATATACGTTACTTTATGCAACGTAGATTGCGTATACGAATACGGCCCATTGTGTTTGCTGATAACTTGTTAAGAAGGTACCACAGTTCTCTTGAAGATGCCAGTTAGAAAGGTCCTATTTCAACATTTGAATTGCAGCTGTATCAGTTTTGAAATGAATTACATTCTGATTTTTTTTAAATATTGGGAATGAGTACTTGTAGCGAATGACCCTATTATGTTAAAAACCCGTTCCTAGGGCCTTATTCACTAAGGACGATATTTTAGTGCCAAATCGCATCGCGGGGCATCGCGGCGATATTGACGCGATTTATATTTTTTTTTTGTTCCAAATTCACTAAGGCGCGATATAGATGCGATTTTCTCAAACACAGGCGATGTGCCGCCATGTTTTTAGGGCCTAATTGCGGTGATTTTAATAAAAAATTCACAGCGATTAGCCCTTTAACTAATGGCGGCATATCGCGTGTATTAAAAAAATCCAAAGTTCTGCATGTCTGCAACGTGCAGGCATGCTGTAGTCATTGAATTACAAGGATCAGCAAAGGTGATCCTTGTAATTCTATGTTTACAGCATGTCTACACATTGCAGACATGCAGAACTGTGCGTAGTGTGTGTTAAAAAAAAAAAAAATTAAACAAATAAATTAACCGTTTAAAAAATCTAATAAAGTGTTACATATGTAAAAAAAATTATTAAACCTAACTAACATTACCCCCTACGTGTATGCACTTACCTTAGGAGGTCATCTCTCCTAATCTAAGTGTATAAAACAAAGTGGTACATGTGTATAATAATAATAAACATTTTTAATAACTCACCATTAGCTGTCCGCATCTTATACAGACATGTGTTTTAATGCTCGCGATCGGCACAAAAACATAAAATCGCATCTTTAGAGATGCGATTTTATGTATTTTGATTTCAATGCGATTTCACCGCGATTCGGTGAAATCGCATTTAGTGAATTACAAACATTGTATGTTTATAATAGAAAAAAGTCGAGACCGCGATTTGCGGACCTGTGATCTCAAAATACTTAAAATCACGTGATTTTTGGCTTAGTGAATCGCAATTGGCGATTTTTAAGCTCAAAATCACGTGATTTGGGCCAAATCGCGTTTAGTGAATGAGGCCCCTAGTAGAAAAACATTGGGGAGAGAATGTGGATAGGCTCTGGCGGTCTGTGAGGATGGGCTCATAGAAGGGGATGGTTAGGGCTAGGGTTAGGCTACTGGAGATAAGGGTTAGGGTTAGGCTGATAGAAGGGAAAGTTTAGGGTTAGTCTGGGGACATTGAGGGTTAAGTTTAGACTAATAGAAGGTGAGGGTTAGGATAAAGATGAGGGTAAAACCTTACCTGTTGCCTTTGCAGCGTTCAGATCTTGACTCGATGTTAGATCCATGCAGTCTTATTTGCAGCAGTTGAAAGAGTGACTACTATCGCTACTCCACTGCTGGAAAATGATGTGTCGAAAATCGACACATTGTTTCGGCAAACAACACTCATTTAATTTATCCTCACACTAAGTAATATATACAACAGATACATACAAGGTAGAGAGAATAAATTCAGCTGTGATTTGAGTTATGGTTTTTACAAGTTTCGATATAACCTATGGGGTCAGGGATCAGGTTCCATAAGTTTCTCTTCCTTTTTAGCAACGTGGTACTAAAACTAAGAAGGTGGCAAATACAAGGTATATAGATTAGCAGGGTATGGATAACACAGCAAAATATATATTTAACCAGCAATAACCATGGAAATGTTTTTGATGCTATCATTTTACCATACAGAATCCTATGCATCATTATGGTGTTCCAAACTGAATGAAAGAAAGAATGTTTTCTCGGCTTGTCATTCTGTAGTTAATCCATCACCCTACTATGAGGTACAGTTATTTCGTTTCTATGTTCAGTAATGGAAAAGGGAAAGGTGTCTTCAAAGAAACGCAACAAATAAACATAAGCATCTACTAAAATCTGTATTTCACATAGAATTTAAACTATCATGTCCAATTTTTGTTTTTATAAATTTAAGTATGCACATTTATGCTGTTTAAATTTACTTATATATTCAATAAATTACATAAATATAAATGTTTAAAAACAAATCAGTTTTACCAAATATATCTCCACATAACATATATTAATTGTATGTCTATTTTAACGTTTGTTCTTTTCTGTATGGTGATTACAATATTATCATTTTTATCATGATTTGTGAATGCCTAATGTTACATTTAATACCTCATCTGTACAATCTGATGAGGTTGTGGGACATCAACCCTTCTACCAATACCAGAGTACTGCTTTGAATCCAGCTATTTGGTCACATGTATTATTTTTTTCATATTTCTTTGCACCTTTTAAACGCCTGCATTCAGCCAGGAACTGATCCAATGATGCACTTGATTTGATTTACTCACTAATATGCTCTTATAGAAAGAAACATAGAAACATAGAAAGTAAAGGCAGATAAGAGCCACATGGCCCATCTAGTCTGCCCATTTGTTTATTGAAAACTATACTGACCCTTAATTTTTTGTTTATACCAAAATTATTTGATAAAAATAGACAGGACACCCCCCAAAAAAAATAATAATTTTGAAAATGGTGACTTTATTATGAAAAGCCATAAATTATACATTTCTCTAAGGTTTAATAACATTTTTCAATGTAAGTCCTGATTAGGGTTGTAGAAACAGTATGCTGCACCTTTGTTCGCTTCATCTATTTACTAGACTAGATTCTGACTCTTTTTTTCCTCTCCATCAAGAAAATTCCTGGATTAAGTCTCAAATTTTAAGTTTATTTGTCATAAGAGGGCATTTTAATGACTTTCCGGATAAGCAATTTGTCATAAAATGGCAAAGAAAATGTTTAAATGCTGCAGACTACACACAATGTAAAATAAACAAAAAAAACAAACCAAAAAAAACAAAAACCCAGTCAATTGCAGAATAGCACCTGTGCATGTTTCAGTGTGATCACTGATAAATAAAGTTTTTATTTTTAGGTGTATGTTTCAACCCATTCCAACCCCCCCCACACACAAACTGCCTCTTACTCTAGAGCCATGGATCAGCTATATATTCTACTAATAACTTCATATTATAAAGGGTTTTTTGAACAGCACATTTATGAACCTATTCTATATACTAGGGGCTGGATCCAGACTTAAGTAAGTGCTTGAAATTACTCCTGAGCTAAACCAAGTTGATTGCAGGGGAGTCATATTTCATCTGTTGCAAACAGAATTAGAGTTGAGAGGTGATGTTTCCTATCCCAAGTCTAAATAACAGCGTGATAGTAAAGCTGGTCAGTATCTGTGTGCAGAAAGCAATTCAAAGATATATCCCTGCATGCATACAATTAAATTGACTCCTCCTGCAATCAACATGGTTTAGCCCAGGAGTAACTAATTTCAAGCACTTTCTTAAATCTGGATCGAGCCCTAACCTTGTAAGTATTAACCCCTTGCACTTGTAGATTTTACATACCCGTGCTAATAACAGTCTGCCTTTTACTATTGGTAGAAATGCAAGTATGATTCTTGCCTGTGCAAGAAATCGGAAGATTGCTTATGTGCGGTCATTTCCAGTTATGTGCGAGCTTGTGGAAAGCGTGGAATCCTCATTGAAGATTGGAGACAAAGTATTTGTAGTGAGTACAAGTTGTTGTAGTGAGGGTTTCATTTTTATTCAGTGTTTTGCTCATATGTCTGGGATTCCTTCTGTTAAGAACTGCATTTGCACCGATCTCATGAGCAAAGGCTTACTTGCAGGCAGCTGTCTGCAGCCATATCATATGTACGTAAGAAACTTACCCAAACTTGCCATGCAAAATAGTACTTATGCTTACAATATGATCCAAAAAAAGAGAGCAATTGTATATTAAAATTGCAAAGCAATATCATGGATGAAAAATTTGTCATAGCAATTTGCAACCTTGGTTTTGAAAGAGGTGTATAAAATATGCAACACATACTGGGTGGTCTAGTCAGGGAAACAGACAAGCAAGGGTAGGGACCCATAGAGACTTTGGGCAGGATCCAGACTTAAGAAGGGCTAAACCATCTTGATTGCAGGGGGAGTCATATTTCATCTGTTGCAAACAGTATTAGAGTTGAGAGGTGATGTTTCTCAGCCCAAGTCTAAATAACAGTGTGATAGTAAAGCTGGTCAGCATCTGCGTGCAGTAAGCAATTCAAAAATATATCCCTGCATGCAAAGAATACAATTAACTTGATTCCCCCTGAAATGAACATGGATTTAATTTCAAGCTCCTTCTTAAATCTGGATGCAGCCCTTTGTCAACATAACATTTTCAGCTAGTCGGGGTGTCATAAATCTCACTCACAAAATGGTTCACAATTGTCATAGACGAGAAAGGGCATTAACTAATATTAATCCATAAAATCCATGTGTAGCAGACACGTTTAAGCATGTCTAAGCAATGTATAACCCTTTCTCCTGCTTTCTTTATAGAAAAATATGTACAACACTGCCCATCTTCAATGCTTTACCAGGATCAAGTCGATGTTTGCCAACCCACCTGCAAGTCCCTAAGTCATAAAGATGAATCATGCAACTTGAAATTCCCTCCCATTGATGGTTGTGTCTGTAAGCCAGGGCTGTACAGGTCTGACCATGGTGAATGTGTTACAGAAAAACATTGTCCTTGCTACCACTTAGGTGTGTACCACAGCCCAGGAGAAAAGGTCTACAAAGGTGGCATAGAATGGTATGTATTGTGTTTTAGACGGCAGGACAATGCTCTTTTGTGCTATAATTCTTAATTTACTACCATGTTTAATATTGCTGTACTTACAATTAAACTAACATGAACATTTTTATTATATTATGCTTTTTTTTATATAAAGTATGCATAAATCTGCAAATTAAAGTCAACGCTTGTTGCTTGATAGAGAGGTCCTCATATAGATAGAGAGGTCCTCTTTTATTTGTCTGAGAAACATTTTGAATTGAGAACATGCAGGTGTGACTTGAAGTGTGCATTAATAGTATATACCCCTTTCACATCGCTCCAAATACCTGGGTTATTGGCGGGGCAAGCTGCAACAACCCGGGTCTAGGTGCAGTGTGAAAGGGTCTGGGTGCCTCTACTTGGGTCTAATGACCCTGGAATTGGACCCGGGACAAAAGAAGAGTTATTCCCTGGTCTGACCTGTGTAGAGGTACAGTGTGAAAGGTGCTACCTGGGTTTTTCAACCTGGGTTGTTGGTAGTTCAGAAATTATTTGATTGGTGTAATTTGTTTACTATTGCCCTGGCAACAAGAGTTGCCAGAGCAAGAGTAAACAAATGACACAGTGTGATGATGACTCACACTACTGCCAGGGTAGACCAGGGTCCCAGATTTTCCTGGGTCAACCCTGCAATGTAAAACAGGGTCTGTGATCCTTGGATCATCTGGTGACACAACAATATCCCGGGTTCACAGACCCGGGATATTGCCGGGTCGGCGATGTGAAAGGGGTATAAATGAATGATGTGTATTGTTTCAGAAGCTTGTGGTATTCGCAAGTTA
Organism: Limnodynastes dumerilii; assembly: GCA_011038615.1. Lineage (NCBI taxonomy): Eukaryota > Metazoa > Chordata > Amphibia > Anura > Limnodynastidae > Limnodynastes > Limnodynastes dumerilii. The sequence goes on from WWET01003365.1 coordinate 79,330, forward strand.
ACTGTTGTTCTGTGTATTGTTCTGTTACACTATATCAGCTTGAATCAGCTTGAATAAGAACAAATAACGAATCATAATTGCCTATAAAAACAAGACACCATTTTATTAAACCACCAATATAACACTAATACAATTCAATAGATGTTACTAACTAGATTGTTTGCAAGATGAGTTAAAATACCATTTTAAAGATAAGTTTCTTAGAAATGTTAATGTATTTTTACAGTGTCTGCAGAAATGGACGCTTACAGTGTGACTTCAAAGAGTTCCAGAATGCAAGTAAGATCCTAATAAATAATTATTATAAGTTTTCAAAAATCCAGCAAATAGCGTCCTTAGACGTGGCCAAAGCGTTTGATTCGGTTGAATGGCCCTACCTGTGGGAGGTACTTCACCACTTTAACATGGGGGACAAGTTTATTAAATAGGTCCAGATTTTGTATTCAGCCCCTACTGCACGCATATGCGTGAATGGTCATACTAGTGAGTGGTTTTCGCTTGGTCGGGGTACAAGACAGGGGTGCCCACTATCACCCACACTCTTTGCCTTGGCAGTGGAGCCGCTGGCTTGCTTAATCCGCGGGAGGGAGGACATTAGAGGGCTCCCTACTGGGGGGTTCCCTGATAAAATTGCATTATATGCAGATGATATGCTCCTCTTTCTCATGGATGCCGGTGACTCCCTGACAAATCTGCTCTCTGTGATGGAGGAGTTTGGCTCCTACGCAGGATTGCATATTAATTGGAACAAATCTCACTTGTTTGCTCTTGGCCGGGCTGCCCGGAGGGTGAAAGGAGGGAGCCATCAATTAGTCTGGACTAAAGAATTTACATATTTGGGAATCCGTATTACATCTGATCCCCTTGCATATGTTACACTTAACTTGGATCCCATTACAAAATATCTAAAAAACAAAACTAAAATATGGCAGAAGCTCCCTCTCTCCATGACATGCAGGGTCAACTTGGTTAAAATGATTATGTTGCCAAAATATTTGTACCCAATGCATCACTCCCCCCTATACCTCCCTAAACACAATTTCCATTCAATACATGGTTATATTTCCTCATTGGTTTGGGCAGGTGGTAGGGTAAGGGTTAGTCTCTGCACGTTACAGAGAGATAGGGAGGCTGGCCTGGCATTGCCTAATCTACGACTCTACTATCTAGCGGCGCAGTTAACCCAATTGCTTGGATGGGTGAAGGAAAATCTTGATGATACTACCAGCTTTTTGCGGTGTTGGGGTGGTTCTGATTGGTCTCCTATTCAAAACCTCTTGGCGGGTGGTACTGGAGGGGGAGGAGCACAGCTTTTGCACCAGACTAGGTTGGTATGGAAGGCAGTGCATGGTCTGATGGGTGGGGTGGGTTTGGACCCAGAAACCCTGTAGTGGAATAACCCGCCTCTGCGGGAGTTGTCTGGTCTGCAAGGTAGAAGAGCGTGGGGAACCCATGGTGTGCAAATGCTGGGCGACATATATCTGGGGGACGCCCTCAAATCATTTGCTCAGGTACAGGAGGAATTTCATTTACCCCCCTCGGGGTTTTATAGATACCTAAAACTCCGCCATGCCTTACAGGCGCAATTTCAGAATGGAAGTTCCCATATAGTTCCATCCCCTGTTAAACAGCTAACTTCAAATTTGCCACTTAAAGGTGCGATATCAGGGGTCTATTCAGACTTGAAGGCGGTCCAGTCAGATAATCTGCCGTGGTTGAAATCTAGATGGGAGGAGGATTTGGGGGTGTTGGAGCAGGAGGACTGGGAGGAGGTACTGGTATCCACCAAATATGCCACATCATCTCTGCGTTTTAGGCAGGTGCATTACTATCTACTACACAGAGTGTACCTCACTCCTCAGCGCATGGTTCGGCTGGGAAGGACTTCAGACGATAGCTGTACACAGTGTGGCCTTTCCCCCTGCAACTTCTGGCATATGATATGGACCTTCTGTAAGGTCTCCAGGTTCTGGGGGTCGGTTTGGGACTGTTCCTTGGGTACTCTGTCTATCTTGTTACCAATTAATCCCAGGATCTGTCTATTTGGTCTATCTTTGACAGACGAGATGGATAGGAATACTCATAGGTACTTGTTTTCCCTGTTCTCACTTGCGCAAGTGGTGATTGCAAGAAAATGGATGGCGGTTGACTTTTGTTGACTATGTACAATATGTTGCCCCAATTGTAATGCTCTTATAGGGGTATTAGTATTGTTATGTTTGCAAAAATGACAAAATCAATAAAAACTACTTGATTAAAAAAAAAAAATCCAGCAAATAGATAAACATGTTTAAAGGGAAATACAGTGCAAAAATGAGTCTTAAAAATATTATAACTTTAGTAATTGCCACTGATAAACCGAAGCAGTGTTTCTTGCACATTTGCATCTGCGGAAACTAGGTGATTTTCATGCATTTATTCACACAATCTCTAAACAATTACATATTTCCATTTAGTTTCATTTAGCAATAAGATAGTAGGCTTTACAATTCTAATCCTATTTATGGCACTGCGGATATTGTGTTGCGCCTTATAAACATTAATAATAATAAGCCTGTACACACATTAAAATTTTTTACTTTCCATTAAATAGTCAAATAAACATAAGGAACCTTATTCAGAGCTGCACTTCCACCTATTTTTTATTCCACAACCATAGATGAATGAAAGTACCTTTATAACATGGAACAGACAATTCCAGTTATATACGTACTCCTAAAAGTACACAAATATCCCACAAATTCCCCTGGACGACCAATAGGGGTGGGGATGGGGGCAATAACAGCTAATATGTCACATTTTATAGACGAACATTTACAGCCGTTTATGGAGTAAATAGATTCCTATATCAAGAACATGACAGATGTACTAAAAAAACTGAAAATCATAATATGGTTTGACAATTATTGGATTGTGACGGCAGATGTGTCCTTGTTGTGTACGATTAGACACTAATTATTATATCATTATATACTACTTATACTAATATTATATATTATATTATATATAATATACTAATTGTATACTAATTATACAAATTGTATACTAATTAGACACAAGGATGGGAATACGGCAGTGAAGGAGTTCCTAGAAAATTCAGAATATGATTAAAATCTTAGAAATGTCATTTGGAATAGCATTCATTCAGCATAATAATTATTTTTGGTTTCAGGGTGATTTATACAATTAATTGGAAAGGACTGCAATGGGGACTAGGTTTGCCCCGAGCTACGCAAATATGTTTATGGCCAAGTGTGAAAAAAGTGTGACCACTAGAGCCGAGGCAAACCTAGTCAAATGGTATAGATATATAGGCGACATTTTGTTTACTTTGGGAGTGGACAAAGAGTTCCTAGATGTTTTTTTGTGGCCAACTTAATGTAAATGAACATTCGTACATCCTAATAATGAGTAATCACTACCCTATGTGGCTGAAAAATATACCGAAAAGCCAATATATTAGGATATTAGGATTAAGAGGGATTGTACTAAGTCTGAATCAGTGGACAAACATATAGAAAAAGTGAGTAACCAGAACAGGAAGAAGGGCTATAAGAGAGAATCTCTAAATGAAATTAGATACAGTAACAAATTGAAGGTTTTAACCAAACATAAATTCTTGAATCTAACAAAAAGAAACCAGTGAAAGAGGATTGTTCATTCCCTTTCATTTCAGGATTTAATAGCAAATACAAACAGGTGGAATGCATAATGAAAAAACACTGGCACCTATCAGAAAAAGATATAGACCTAAAAGAAGTTATTAAGAAACAACCTAAATTTATCTACAGAAAGGCGCCAATATAATTTGAATACTTAAAAGTGCGATAAATAGACAATTAATGATTATATAAAAACGAAGGGCTTCCACCGGTGCGGGATATGTAACATGTATAAATTAGTGAAAATGAAAGAAACAAAATTCGTCAAATTTATATCCACAGCCACAAATAAGTCAGTTAAAATCAGGGAGTTTATTACATGTAACACAAAGAACTGCATATACGTATTAGAATGTTAATGTTATAAACAATACGTAGGAAGTACATCAAGAGCTTTGAAAACAAGATGGTCAGAATATAAAAAAGGGACTGACCATCCGTGGCCTATTAAACCATTTTTCAGATCACCATACATGCAATCCAGCGTCTATTATCAATTTCTTTGGGATAAAACAGGTAAAAGGAAAAAAAGATTTGGCATCAGAATTAGCAAGAGCAGAAATGAGACTGATAGACAGTAGATACATTACAACCAAAAGGACTCAATGCGGATTTTGAGATTAAGTGGTTTTTATAAATACTCCTTGTGAGATGGACCCCTATGCAGTCATACCACCCTGCATGTGCCCAATCCCGTGCAATGTTGATAGCGATACAGGGTTGGGCCTGACAAGTATCAGAGTGGGAGATCACCTGGGAATACTAGGCATGGTAGGTATTGGAATCCGAACCACATCAAGGTAGTATTTGTAATGCCTTTTAGTGTATTTTGGTTATAATATTTATAATTTGAGATGGGATTTGAAAAGTTTTCCACTCCCCCTTCCCCTCCCCTGTTTTTTTTGATATTTGAAAGATCAGCAGTGGGATAGCACATATAGAAGATATGCAACAGACAGATCCTGAGTTTTATTAAAATGGATTTGAATTTGTTTTTAACTGGTTATAAACATCTAACCAACAAATAATGAAGGGATATATGCCGTGGTAAGAATGATAACTGAAACTGTATACCATTCAAGGAGACTAATCTGACAGTGGTATGAATGCTTTTAAAAATGAAAAGAACTGAGGTTAAAATTAGTATATTATGTGATGTGATTGAATAGATACTAAGTAGTAAGTATTAAGCTACAAGATATAAAAGATATATAATACTTGCAAATGGACACTATTAATGTGGATAGAACTCCGCCCCCCTGCATTCATAGCAGTGGATAATAATGTCTGATTGCTGCAGAGGTGGAAACACAAGTGTGGGATGTGTCGCTGTTAGTAATTGGTAATTATATGGCAGATGAGAAGGCAGCATGTAAGGAGAGAAGAAAGAGAGATGACTCACCACTTTGAAAAAGCTGCAAACGGCTAGAAACGCGTCAGGCTAAGTGCATGCTACACAGGGGCATTTTATGAAGTGAGGGGGCCCTTGTGCAGGATTTGCACATGACCCCCCTTTCCCTTACCTGAGATAGGACTGTCCTGATTTGCATGCTGAAAAGGGGCAGGGCTTACAGCACAGTTAAGCCCCACCCCTTTTTCGGCCCGCAAATCCAGACAGTACCACCGTAGGGGAAGGGGAACTAATTTGGCATCTATTTCTTCCCTCCGGAAGATCTTAGAGGAAAGAAATAGATGCTGAATGGCCCCACTTCCCCTGCCAACCCAGGGTGCAGGATGCATGCCACAGGGCCCCCTGTTCTGAGGGGCCCGTGTGCACTGCACACCTTGCACCCATTATAGATACGCCTATGATGCTACACTATGATCTTCCAGCCACCGGACCCTGAGAAAGACTATCAGTCCAGCAGTAATCCTAGCACTTAGAAGCCATGAGAACCTGGGCCGTGGACTCCAAGACAGGACTTTGTTTACATCATCCCCTCAGGAGATTCTGAGAAAATAGGACAATTTTGGAAATCATTTTGCAAAACAGACTGCCTCTACATTATAACCTTTGCATTTTATTCTAATCTTACGGTACTTATTGCTGATTATTATTGTAATTTATTTCTTAAGCGCTGGATTCTCGGATTTGATGTTTATTGGTATGGATTGTTTTGTGGGAAAGTAGACCCCCATGTCCAGAGAATCTGGCAGCTGAGAGACTATTTAGCGCTGGATACCCTTTTATCTTTGTATTTCTTTTTAAAAAATCCCTTCATTTGTTATTTAGTATTTAATGAGACATTCTCACATGAAAGTGCTATTATTCAATTATTTAAATTAAAAAAAATCTTTATCTTTATCCTCATGAACATCTATTATCTTTCAGATTGCACCAAGCCCATGTACTATTTTAATTGTTCATCTGAACCATTGGGCTCAACTGGAATTGAATGTTTAAAGAGCTGTCAAACGATAAATGTAGATTGTGTAAGTGTAAATCATGCCATTTATTTATATTACGGAGTGCCATATTGCCCACTAAAATTGGCTTATGCTGAGAAGGCTTAGGTGCTCATGACTGAAATAGTGTTTTTTTCTGGCTATTCCTTCTAATTAAATGGTTATAGCCGTTGCAGCAAAAATCACAATATCAACAATGATACAACTGACACCATAATATCCTTTGTATCATTGGTCACTATTTTGCTGTATGTTTGCCATGGTAACCCTTCATAATAGGAAAAATAAACACATTTTGTTGCCTTTGCCCTGCTCCAGCTTTTGTATCACATACCTGCTCCCCTTTTCTGTCCCTCAGCTCTGTTCTGTCTTCTAACACTACTCTCTACTGTTTGCTTCCTTCACTCTGTCTTCTTCTTTTCTCTTCTGTTTACCTCTCTTATGTCCTGTCACTCCATCTGCTTTTACTTTACTCTGTCCTGTTCTCTCCTCTGCTCTGTCTCTTCTTCTCCCCTGACTGCTGCTTAGAGCCACGTGAGTCTCTTTCCTACTGACCAAGCAGGAGCTTGAGCTGCATAATTCTACTGTAATTAATTTGTGTGTTAATAGTAATTAGGGATTGGTTTAGACTTGAGGTTGAGGTTAGGGTTTATTATAATGCTGAACACAGTAGGTGTTGACTTAAAAACAATCTATCTTGAGTTAACAATCCTGTCATATAGAGCAAAATGGAACAGCTAACCTATTGGTTATTTTATGCCAGTAGGTTAATTGTTAACTTCATGATCTTTGCAAAAACGTGTGTGTAGTGTTTTTATGGCATTTAGAAAATATGGTCCTTGCTATACACTGTGCAATAATTTTACATTGGGCATTTTGGCCTGATTCACAAATGAGATTTACAGAGTAAATTTCTAAGCAATTAATGGACCGGATTCAGAGATCCACTTTTAAGGGAACTTGCGTGCGTATTTTTAGGATAGGATCAGCTGCGCATGCGTAGTAACTTTTTAAACGTACTTTACGTAGGCTATACACACGTAAGTGCCTAGCGGACGTACACTAGAATCACACTTGGAGACATACGGATGCAAATCCGACGCTGGAAAAATTTACATAAAAGTGGGTGGGGGGGGGCATTTAAATGAACGCATGGAGGCGTGGTTATAAAAAATTGCACGTACGGAGGATATATATGCATATAAACACACACGGAAAGAACAGAGTGGTATAGGGACTCGTAAGTGGCCGACAGCACATCTGGGAGAGGGGTTTGTCAGGGTTGGTGGTGGGTGTTGCCTTGCTCCGGCCGTGCGTATAATTGCGTACATAACAAAAATGGATCTGTGAATCCAGCCCAATGTCAGAATTCACAAATAATGAAAAATGTATACTAATTAGCATTACTTGTATATTAATACCTATTGTTTTTTGTTTGCTGTTTTTAACAGTTGAGCTCTGAGTGCATCTCGGGTTGTGTTTGCCCCGATAATATGTTAGCAGATGGCAAAGGAGGCTGTGTTGAGAGTGACAACTGCACCTGTACTTATAATGACAAGATACATAATCACATGCAAAAAACTAGAATTGGGTGCAAAATGTGGTAAGCAGAAAAACCAGATAAACCCAAATTTTTCCAGATAAACCCAAATAATATGTAACAGAAACCGCTTAACCCCTCATTTTGCCTCCAGTGGCAGAACAAGTGAGTGACGAACCCCAAAAATATGCACCAGCATTCACTTCATGGACCAAGACACTGCACACTCTTCGCCATTTCCGTTGACATCAAGGGCTTGGCTAAAGTCTTTTTTATCCCTATTTTTTGTAAATTTACCCATTTATGGCAAATATTTACGTTAAAATTCCTTAAACCGTTTTTGGACTATTGAAGTGAAATTTTGTAGACATTTTGAAGTATTTCTTTAAGGGGCACAATTTTAAATGTGGATGGAGAACGGAACTGAATTTGCAGATCTCTACAGATGACAGGGCTGATCCAGGGTTTGGGAGTGAGGAACAAGTTTAAATCTGAGCAGAACCATTTTTCATTCTATTACATGCTGGGAAAATACTTTGGTTTTGCTCATAGAACTCACAGACTACATCGTTTTATATTTAATCTGTAAATTAGAACTGATCTAGTAAACTTCGCCTCTCAAGTCTAATTCCTTTCCAGTGTAACATGGTTTTGCCCCTGCTCTGAAACTCTGGATCACCCATGACATTTGCAATAGTATCCTATGTGTTAGGGATTCCTTTACATTGGTTGCTGACTGCATGTTTCCTTTATTTGACTATCCTCTTTCATTTTTATTATAAGAACTGATAGTCTATTGTGAAGTTTTGAGCACCGGATACTGTGGCTAATACTGAGTTTGCTATTTTCTACCAGCACATGTGATAACCAGAAATGGGTCTGTGAAACCAGTGGCATTATTGCAGAGTGTTCAGTGTACGGAGAAGGAAATTACATAACATTCGACAACAAACCTTACAGATACAATGGGCAGTGCGAATACACCCTTGTTCAGGTATTATTAGAATAATACTCCTAGCAACTGTTTTGTTTTTTATTTATAAGATAATCAGCACCAAAACCTCAACATATAGGGTCCACCTCTCCCATTTAAATGTGATCCAGTTCTCTCACGAGTAAAACTACATCTTAAAAAAAACCTATAGAAAAATAAAGTTTTTTTTGTTGAAAAAATAAAACATACATACAAAAGAAAGTATGGAGCACATGGAAGTACAATAGACCGGCTGGAAAAAAGCCTGTGACTAATTTCATGGTTAGTCATTATCCCAAAAGGTCTGTTAGAGCAAACTAAATGGACCAAGACTAAAGCTGGTCCCACACTGAAGCCCAGCCCAATTCTACAATTATCATGGATCGGGCCAAAAATCGCTCTAGTTTGTGGCCAGGGTCAATTTTTAAAACATCCAATAAACGCACCAGAAACGCTCTGGTATGACTATTGGCTGTTTAAACCTGCTTGATTTATATCGGGCGCTAGGGATCAGCTAACTAAAAGGCTCCATATACATACTGGCCGCTGCTGCAGATCTATGTATAATGTTGCATTGTCACCTTTGAAGTATACTTCAAAGGTGTCAGTGCAGCAGTACATAGATCTACAGCAGGGAGTAGTAAACAGCGTGGCTTCGGTTGATCCCTGTCTCTACTACTCCCTGCACAAGCTGCTGCTGCAGATCTATGTATAGCTGCACTGACACCTTTGAAGTATATTTCAAAGGTCTCAGCAGGGCCCCCATCATGGGGGGGACAGCCGGGACTACTGTCCATACTAACCATGGCTTTAAAGAAGCAGGTATCGGCGATACTTGCTGCTTAGAGCTGTACCATAGAGGGCCAATGCTTGCACGTAGGGGGCAGGGCATCAAGGATGTGATCCGGGCCTGAAAATATCTGGCGGCGGCCCTTTTTGTATTATGAATACCTCTTAACTGGGGTTTGTTCTTAACATTTTGAAATACCTTGTTTCAGATCTAAATTAATTGTTGAAACTCCTGAATTTGGCTGTGAATTTTAAATTTAATTTATTCTGATTTAAATTTAATTGGAAATTCAATAAAAGATCCCTACCCAAGTTAACAAAATACTGCTGGCTGCTACTTCACTGCAGTTGCCTTGGCTAGAATACGTTGTTGAAATTATGTTGTTGAAATGTTCTAATTACCTATAGCATAACATTCATAACATTTGGTCCTTAATACATTATGCTGCTTTGAGAACATATTTTGCATACAAGAGCAAGGTTTTGAATTTGCTTTTACAACTATTGACTTTAATGCAAGACAGTACAGAGACACCCTTGGTCCTAACTATTAGAAATGAAATAAATGCATGGAATGCAATGAGTTTATAATTTCCTCTTTTGAATTTCTGTACATTTTTTTGACTGAATCATGTTTTTATTAGGATTACTGTGGAGAAAACATAAACAATGGAACATTTCGAGTTATTTCTGAAAACTTCCACTGTGGTACTGATACAACCTGTTCCAAGGCCATCAAAGTCTTTTTAGATGTGAGTTCATAAGTCTATAGAATTCTAAGTCTTGTTAGATGTCTTAACTCTCTATAGTATACTAAGTCTTTTTGAGTTGAGTTCATGACTATAAAATACGTCTCTATTTACAAACAACGTTTTTAGGTGATAATGGCAGTTTTAACTTGAAAACGTTCATTATCACCTAAAACAAAGCTTTTCATATTTACGAAAGAGACATGCCATGCAAAGTTGTTGTTTCTATGATGATGTTCTGATACTTCTTATCTGTTTTCCGGCCCGTTCTTCTTAATGCGGGCCGGCTCTTCACTAAATTTACTAACCCCCGGAGAGGAGATTATCATTCCGCTCCGAAGGTAAAGCTATATCAGTTAGTGCAGTTATCCCAGCGATCTTTCCATATTCCACCCTTTTCCTCCCCCTAATAGCTGTTACTAAGGGGAGCAAAAGGTGGGCATTTATGGGGAGACTGCTGGGATAAACCAAAGTGTGCAACTTTGAAAAATTAAATTAAAAAAAGTTTAAATTAGATTTTTATAAAAAAACAAAAAAAACAAACAAACAATAAATACATTTAAAATATTAATTACAGTAAAAATTAAGAAAGAAGCTAAAATTACATGTCCGCGAGACATGTCTGAAGATTTCAGAGTCCTGATATGTGGACACTACTGCAGTGTTTTTCATACCAGGACTTGAAATTGTCAAAGTCCCGCAATGGAGTATGACTGAAGTGTCCTGCAATGAGCAAAGAGATCATCACGGGACCTCGAAGGGAAGGTAAGTTTTGGTAAAATTAATGAACTAAT
>WWET01003365.1:109622-127228 GCA_011038615.1 Limnodynastes dumerilii
AACCACTGGAACTGCAACCACAACCACTGGAACTGCAACCACAACCACTGGAACTGCAACCACCACAACCACTGAAACAGAAACTACTAGCTTTACAACACCAACTACAACTTCAACTGCAACCGCAACCACTGGAACTGCAACCACCACATCCGCTGAAACGGAAACTACTAGCTTTACAACAGCAACTACAACTGAAACTGGAACCACAACCACTGGAACTGCAACCACCATAATCACTGAAACAGAAACTACTAGCTTTACAACACCAACTACAACAGAAACTGGAACCACAACCACTGGAACTGCAACCACCACCATTGGAACTGCAACTACAAGCTTTACAACACCAACTGCAACTGCAACCACAACCACTGGAACTGCAACCACAACCACTGGAACTGCAACCACCACAACCACTGAAACAGAAACTACTAGCTTTACAACACCAACTACAATTGAAACTGGAACCACAACCACTGGAACTGCAACTACTAGCTTTACAACACCAACTACTACTGAAACTGCAACCACAACCACTGGAACTGCAACCACCACAACCACAGGAACTGAAACTACTAGCTTTACAACACCAACTACAACTGAAACTGGATCCACTACAACTGAAACCACAACCACTGGAACTGGAACCACAACCACTGGAACTGCAACTACTAGCTTTACAACACCAACTACCACTGAAACTGCAACCACAACCACTGGAACTGCAACCACCACAACCATTGGAACTGAAACTACTAGCTTTACAGCACCAACTACAACTGAAACAGAAACAACAACCACTGGAACTGCAACCGCTACTAGTTTTACAACACCAACTACAACTGAAACTGGAACCACAACCACTGGAACTGAAACTACTAGGTTTACAACACCAACTACAACTGAAACTGCAACCACAACCACTGGAACTGCAACAACCACAACAACTGAAACAGAAACTACTAGCTTTACAACACCAACTACAACTAAAACTGCAACCACAACCACTGGAACTGCAACCACCACAACCACTGAAACGGAAACCACAACCACTGGAACTGCAACCACGACTGGAACTGAAACTACTACAACACCAACTACAGTTGAAACTGAAACCACAACCATTGGAACTGCAACCACAACCACTGGAACTGCAACTACTAGCTTTACAACACCAACTATTACTGAATCTGCAACCACAACCACTGGAACTGCGACCACCACAACCACTGAAACTGAAACTACTAGCTTTACAGCCCCAACTACAACTAAAACAGAAACGACAACTACTGGCACTGCAACCACCACCACCACTGGAACTGAAACCATTAGCTTTACAACACCAACTACCACTGAAACTGGAACCACAATCACTGGAACCACTTTGTCAACAACACCAACAACTACAAGTATGTATTTAACATTTGTTGACTTTTTAAGATGATGGCCATTGCATTAGTGTTCTTAAAATCTTATTCAGAACTATAGAATGCAGGTAAAATAAATGCTCACATCTCCTACTACATTTCCTATGTCTCCAAAATCTTAAAAGTGATTTGACCACTTTTACATTTGACTCGCTATTGATTTTGGTCTTCAGTAGGGCCCCTGATGGTGGGGATAGGCTTGTGCAGCAGGACAACCAGCAGGTCTCAAACCCTGGAAGGCAGCCCCAGGTGTAGCTAAGCACTAATAAATAGACAGGAGGGAAGAGATCAACAGTGTTTATTAGTGTATACAAGGTAATATAGACAACAGGTGAATAGTGAACTAGGAACAGCAATAAAATACAATAGCATATCTAAAAAGACTAGATAAACCACAAGCTATAAACACTACAGTGTACATAAATGAATGTTATTCACTGAATGCTCTGGTATTGAGATAAATTAAATACAAAAATACAAAAGTATGTAAATACCAACAGAAGTCAAGACAACAGAGCAGGCTATATACAAGAATACAAAAAACAACCAAAAGCAAGGATTTAAGGAACATAAATACATACAGACAGAAGACAGCTGGTATACAAAGCACAAGATAACAGGCAGGAGATCGTAGAGTATACACACAGGATAACACAAGATAACAACTACAGTGAAAAGAAGACCTATTTGTGCAGGTAGAAGATAATTAATTAACTAGGTGTTCCCTCCTTGTGTACTGGTCAAGACTTCCTCCATTTTATATTTGCAAGAGTGAAAATAGTTAAGCTACTGTAGCCTTTGTCTATATGATGTCTCTTGTTGTGAGGAGACTTGATAGTAGTGCAGTTGCAGATTTCTGCACATCAGTTGATCATGGGTCTGTTTACTTAAGAATCAAATCACAATATTTTCTGATACATTATTATTATTATTATTATTATTATTATTATTATTATTATAATTATTAATATAGAGAAATTATTAAGAATCAAATCACAATATTTTCTGATACATTATTATTATTATTATTATTATTATTATTATTATATATTGACAATTAACTAAACCAGAGGTTTTCAAAGTGTGTGCTGTGACACCCTGGGGTGCCTCAGAGCACTCACAGTGGTGCCGTCTATCCAGAGCCAGTTCATAGGCTATAGTCATATTGTCCAGGAAGCCAGTGTGCCACAAGGAACTGTTGAAGCCAGTCATCAATCAGAAGGAAGAATATCAAGGAACAGCAAAATATAAGGGGGTTGGAGAGGTGGAGTAAAGGTCCTGGAGAGATGGAGTAAAGGGGTTGGAGAGATGGAGGTGGGGGACCTGAGGGATGGAGTAAATGCAATTGAAAGATGGAGGGGAGCGTGTAGAAATACAGAGGAGGGTACTAGAGACAGAGGAGGGGTGAGATGTATCTCATATTTGGTAACTTGTAATAAAACTTTGACTTATAGAAGTCCAGTCAGAAGTATTTTTTTTTTTATGAATGTCACCATTTTTTTTTTTTTAAAAGAGTGGCTACTACAAAGAAAATGCTGAAAAAAAGAAGAAAAGCAACTGATCTTTCCTGTTAAGTTTTATGAATTTAACTAATTAAAAAAAAACATAATTGTTCGAGAAGATTTGATAACTACTGAACTTAACTAAACAACATTTTAATTATTGAGTTTAAAAAATCTGTAGTAAAAAAACTATTGTTTTTCAGTTAAGTATATTAATAATTTCTCAATGGGATGGAGATTTAACAAACTCTGGGGCAGATCCAGAACAACGTTTTCCTGCGTAATTACGCCTGGTGAGGACGTAAAAATGCGTTTTTGTATGTACTGAGCATGCGCACGGCAGATGTTACGCTACGTAACGCAACGTAACTCTCAGAGTAAGGGCCTGTCACGTAACAGTAGCGTAAAAATGGTCGAGGGGGCATACCGATATTACGATAGCCGTAAGTACGTTGAAATGACGCAATGTAGGCGGGGTTTGCATTTAAATCGTACACTATGGGCGTGCTTAGCGGCGTAAGTACACGCAGGCTATACGTACATGATCCGACGTGAGTGGTTACAAAGCGGACAAAATACGTACATTCAAGGGGTGTGCCTAGGGGAGTGCTTAGAAGGTACGCTCGTGTAAATATGCTCAGCTAGGAAATGGATTAGAAGTGGAGTTCTGGATCTACCCCTCTGATAGCATTAAATCTGAGATAGTGTTAGCAATTTAGGTGTTGGAGGGATCACTTCTCCATCCTCTTGCTAAGAATCCTGTCTGCTGTTGTTGTTAACTGGTCTGCAAGTGCTTGCGGGAATATGCCACTATGCTGTATATACTGCTGCAAATTTTTAGAATAGCAAATAATGAAAATAAAATTCACTATCAGTGTTTTAATGACTATAAAATCTGTCTCCACAGCTACGACAGTTAGTACTGAATTGAGTACACCAGGGAGCATCACAACAACAATAAAGACAGCAACGACGTCACCTAGTATAAATATTACTTTTTCGGGACAGACTGGTTACAATGATACTTTCACAAAAACTACAGTAACTACAGTGAGTAACTGCTATTACTTTTAATGCACCACATAATTCCTTCAATGAAATTTCTTTAACAACAAATCTATATTTATCTGCTGCTTTCAGACATTAAGGTTCCTCAGCTTAATATACATGGATGAAGTTCTGTCCACACAAAGCAACGATACACACGGATAGGCTGTTGGTTGTGAATGCTCATACTAGGCCCCCAGACTTTTCTGCTCTGCAGTTATTCAGTCTGTTCCACTTTTCAGTTACCCTGTTATCTCAGTAGCACCAGAATTCCCTCAATAGAAATTGAGCCTTTGTTAGATATGCCTGTGTTTACATTATGACAATTCAATTCTACAAGTGGTACATATTTAAAAATGGGTTGATTTATTTAAGCTGTCAAACCACGATGTTATCACAATATGGTGCAAAAGGGTGGCATGTGGTTACAAACTACTAATCATAGTGTCTAAGATTGGTGTAGGAGAGCAACCCCATGGTCAACCTTTGCAGAAATAATTAGTCATCCATGGGAGCGTTTTTATCAAAGCGGTATTGCTGCACAATGCAGGTTAACTAAGGAGATATTCCATTGAGAACCCCTCCCCAAATACAGTCAGTTCGCACCAGCCTTCTGTAAGTGGACAGTTTGTGTAGTTTAAAATTGGGAACTGTCCATTGCTGCTGCACAAGGAGAGAATTCTGCCAAAAGACGCCTACCTAGTAAAAAAGCTTCTGCAATGTCCTTGTGTAAAAGGAGGATGGCACGGAAGTCAGGATAGTTAAGAGAAAGCTTAGCACACCCTCACTATACTTTCAATATCCTACCTCCCTTACCACCTACTGCAAAGGTTCTAAATCTGTGAGGTGTGTCTCTGCTTGGGACATGCAAAATGGTTAGTGGAGAGTTGTGACTGTCCTCTATAACAATTTACTAATTGCTTATATGCTATATATGCTTTCGGAAAGGAGGGGAGATGGGAATTTTAAGTTTATTTTTGGGAAAGGTGTGCGACTAAAAATGTTAAGAATTACTGACCTGGTGGAATCGCTCTACGCTTCTCGATCAATCCCAAAGCTTTTGGAAATGAGGCCCTGATGGAATGTTCCAGAGAATCCAGAACCATCCTGGGAATGCAGTGCTTGTGCATGTACTTTTGCAAAAAGCAGGTGTTGTCCAATCCTAGCCATCGCAAAATGAATCCTTTTCAGAAGTCTAGATCCAGTTCCAAATTAATTCCTGTTATATTGTGGTCCTGCTATCTTCTTTCCTCACTCTTAAACTTAAGGTAAATCCTTCCCAACCCCTTACCTAAAAAAGAAACAAGCTTCTACAGTATTAGTAGTAGTAGTGGGCTTGATCCAAATCTCCATGCATGGAGGTCTGGAAGTCTGTACGGAAGAGGGGAAAGAGCCCCCATGTCACTCCCCTTTCTTATACGGAATTTTGGACACTTCTACGCACAGATCTGTGTCCATCTGAATGCAGATCCGTGTAGAACTGCCTACCGCCGCCCACAGCACTTCATTTACATACCTATCCCTGTTCCCTTGTGGGGATTAGGCATGCAGATTTGACGTGGCACCGCGTTGGGATGGATCTCCTAGTGTACGGAACTTAGTTGCGTATCATCTGGCAAGCGCATTGCCCAAAAATTACTCAACTTCCGCAAGCAGCTCAGGTGACGTTCACAAGTCTGGATCCAGCCCAGTAATAGTAAGCGTGATCATTATACTACATACTTCATCTCCTTAACGTTCAAACACACTACATCTGATAGCATTAAATAATGTATAACTTTTGTAAGACTTCAGATGTTGAATCAATATACATCATATCAGATAGGATTTCCCCACCCTACTGACATAAGCTGCACAAATTGCTGTTTTTTTTTCAGCTGCTATTACCAAATTTGATTATATTTTTGTTTTAGTTTTGGTTCTTACTTGCTATATAAAATTAAATAGCACACAAACTTCTTTTAATGGCCAATATAAAAAGAGTTACAATCAGGGGCGTTTTATGAAGTGAGGGGGCCCTTGTGCAGGATTTGTGCATGGGCACACCCCATCCCCTAAGGCCTCCCCAGTCCCCACGGCACCCTTCTCCCGCACATAGAAAAAAAATGCATATGAGCCGCTGGCTCATTTGCATACTTACTATATATATAAATTTTGGTGCAGTGTGTGCCACAGGCCCCTTGTTCTGAGGGGCCCATGTGCATTGCACACCCTGCACCCATCATAGATACACCAGTGGTTACAATGTCAATAACATTTTTGCGCCTAGAGGAAGTTTCTTTTTAATTAATTTTTTTTTTAACATTCACTGGACTAACCTTCAACCCTACCACCATATTTTAACAATGGGCTAGATGCTGACCTACGGGCGCCTTACGGCCGCCCAAGGTCAGTACGGCCGGCATCATAGCGGGGAGTGCACACCCCATGTTCAGATTCCTACCCTAACTGTTACGATCCGCATTGCTGATCATAACGGGGCTTGCCCCGCCCCTTAATTAGCATGTCTATCTCCGCCTTTACGGCGGAGATACGACATGCGTGCTGGGGGGGGGAAAGCCCCCTTTTCGTAACAGCCAGCATACGTAATGTACGCCGGCCCTTACGGCCTCGTAAGAAGTTGTGCCCATGCGCACGACCTTCTAAACAGTGGAATTACGTCCGACAGGTACGTAATTCCCCTGGTGGTCGTTCTTTTGGATCCAGCCCATTGTTGGACTTTTTTTTTCAGGATTTGGAGCCAGCTTAAGGTGAGAAATAGTATTCAAAAAAATTGTATATTTTTTTGTCTTGTTACAACTCTCATCTAAAATGTATGGTCCCTTGACTTCTCTAGTGCTAAGGATAAGTGATAATATGACCTGAGGCAACCCAGGTTGCGGGTTCCCACCAGCCCAAGTTGTTATAGCTGGTAACATTTTTTTTTTAAACATGATGGGAAAAAATTGTTTGTCCACATGGTTTTGTCACTATTAGTCTGGATTGTGAGAGTTAACAGGATGAGAATTATTAGCATATCATCAGTATGATCTTAAATTATGTGCAAGAATAGATTTTTGTGTAAGAGGCATGAAGGGTAGCAAATATGGAAAAACAGGCGCCCAAGCATTCCCCCATTATAAATCATGATTATTTTTTATTAATAATAGGTAGAACTACTGTGTGTATTTTTAATACTGTGGTAAACTAAGTAATTTTTAATACTAGATAAAAAATATTGTGGGTCCTTATAAATTATGGGTGATATAATGTCTACCACTAATCATAACCCCCAGTAGTTTTATCCAGTGTTAAAAATAGCATACTGTAGTTTAGCTAAGTATTAAAAATACATACAGTAGTAATATGCAATAATAAAAATGACACACAGTAGTGTTACCCATAAAAAAAAAATGACATGCAGTACTTTACCCATTAATATTACAGTTTACCCAGTATTAAACATAACATACAGTAGTTTACCCCAGCATGGGTTTATTAAATTAGAATATTAAATTAGGTGGACTATTGATTTGGGGTAGAAACAGGTGGCATTGGTAGCAGGTGGTGAGTCAGTTAATGTAAACAAACCATAAATTACAGGTAGCTCCTGTCCTCAGCACCCTGCCAAGGTTATGGGCAAGTCAGTAACCCCCCCACACATTGCATACCACAGTTATACCACGGAGGCAGATCAGTACCCAGCCACAGGTCATGGCATTCTAAGTCCATCTTGAAGGGTGTCCTTTCCATGAACCATTCTTTATCACTTTCCCCTTGCACCAGATTGAATGTTGAGCCACTACCAGTACAGCTAGGTGCCCTCCAGTATCAACACCTGCCACCCATCCAAAACCCCTAACACCTGCCTTATATCTAGAAAGGCATACTCAGAAAGGAGAATGCATTCTCGGGCAGGAAAATTCCATTTTCGAAATACAGACAGCCGAAAGCTCATTTTTGTGTTTCTCTATTTCGAAAATATTATTCAAAACTTTTACTGACAAATTTTCTGCATACTTGCCTATTCATTGATTCAGAAACTGCCACGGCAGACTCGTAGCACCGCCACAGACCCGTCATTCCGGACCGGACAGGTGAGTATTACAGGGGAATCAATGGGGAGTCTTAGGGTTAAGGCTGCGGGGAGGGGAGTCTTACGGTTAGGCTGCAGGGAAGGAGTCTTAGGGTCAGGCTGCGGGGAGGGGAGCCTTAGGTTTAGGCTGCAGGGAGGAGAGATTTAAAGTTAGGGTAATTGAACGGGAGGGGTAGAGTTAGCGTAATGGAAAGGGAGGATTAGGGTAAGGATTAGGATGAGGTTTAGGGTTACTTAAATAATTACCATTCGTCTCTGCATCTTCGTCCTGGGGATGATCAATTGCTTCTACTCAGCGAAGCAGAAGCAATCGATTTGAGAGCCAATTCGGAACTGGCTGGTATAAAATGGACCCTTTGAAAAAGGGCTAATATAATTGCAGACCAACCCTCTCAGAAAGGTGCATACCATCTACCCTGCACAGCAAAGGATTGTCATGATGCAGCTCCAGGAGAAAAATTACTTTGCCCACAAAATCAGACACAAATAGCACCTACAAAATAAAGAAAGTGCCATACAGCATTGTTAAGGATATATACGATAATGTAGAAGCCCCAAAAGCTTCCAACTAATGGAAATAAAGGAGTGTGAGCAAAAAGCAATTGCAAGAAACACAAAGGATAAGCTAGAAAAAAACCTGCATCAGTGATTCCAATTATGATGAACAACTCCTGAAATCCCCTTAAGATTGTCATGGCTAATAAGCCACCCTAAAGGCAAGAAATGGTAATCTAGATTGCTTTGACTCAAGTCCTGTCTCTCTCTTAATCATAAAACCTATCTTTAACCAGCACTATCTTAATCTGTTTAGAATATATTTCTTATAAACTGGTGACTTCCATCGACCTAGGGCCATAATGGATTCCACCGAGTGGACCTTGATAGCGGCAGTCAGCACTCAAATCACAAAGAAGTGCAATCAGAAGAAAAATGTCATGCATTCCATGCCCAAACCTCAAATGCAACTTTTAAACACCATGAACTGAAACCTGATGAGGGGACACCTACCTTTATGTAACAACCATTTAGAACTTCCCGTGTCCCACTCTCCTACACAGGTAGAGGGCTAATGGGCAGTATGACATGTCAGGCTTTGGCTGCAAAGTCACCCAACAACCCTTCCCCAACTGATTCGTTTTGGACTAATGAACTTTATAAGTTACAGATATCTCCTGCAGAACCACATAAAAAAAACAAGAAATCCTTAGATCAGTCACTGTCCTACTCCTTGCCACCAGTTCCAACATCTGAAAAGCGCCAAAACACACCCCACAAGAAAGCTACAAGCTTCAAAGTCATCCTTAGCCGCTTTCCCCACAAACTGGATGAGACTCTATCATTGGAATGTCTACTATGATGTTTAGTATCTTCCCCCACAGTTGTTGCTCCACTCATCCTTTCAGAATTCTAGGAATTAATTTAGAATAACAGGATACACTGGCAAGGAGGACTTGGACAGCTGTACACATTTTAAAAGCCTGTTAATCACTCCACAACCAACACAATAACAAGACTCTGTCTGTCTTACCTTTGCAATTTGGAATCTTTGTAATCTGACCCCTGTTGCAGGCCACTAACATGGTCAGGGTGAGGGAGCTGTCCACCTAAGCCTCTAAGCTAGCGAAACTATCTGTCAAATATAACATGGCATTGCAAGCCTGCCATCTGATTCTGCTGTGCCAACTCCCTAAGCCTGGGCCAGTCAAAATGGGACGGGGCATCTGCTATGTAATTGAATTCTCCTGGCATGTGCTGAGACCTAAATTGAATGTTAAACTGCAAATATTTAAGAACTAAATACCTAATCAAAAGCCTGTTGATGGCCTGGACAACCCCAAAAATTGTAGCATCAGAAAATGATAGCCCTGTTCCGAAGTGTGTTTACTCAAAGTATAATGGCTACAATAATGGCAGTGATTTCTACCCTGCACCCAATCAAAAGGCCAGAAAAGGCCAAGTTCAGAAACCATTAGGCCCTGCAGCTTCTGTAAACAGCTATAACTTTTGATGCAATGTTGCAGGGGATTGCTAAATCATAACTCCATTAAATTCCCTCAGATAAACTATCCAAACTGCCTTAACTTCCCTGACCTCCATTGACAAATGAGTAAAATGATGTGCAAACCTAACACCTGCTGTTGCTTTCTCAAGCCACTGGTAGAAAATTCTAGCCATGGGAATAACCTTGGAAGCAAAGTTAAGCAGCAGCATGCAGAATACAGAACCTTTTTAAGCAAAGCCCCACACAACACCTGGAGATCTACAAAGGATGTCTTAAGTCTAACAACTTCCTCATTCTCTGTGTCTGTGTCAATCTTGATGCCGAGATATGACAAACCTGTTGCAGGACCCTATTATCTGCTACTATGGAAATGCCAAAATGCCATATAAGCACTTGGGGACTGATCCAGACCTACACTCGGATGCGGTTTTCTGCTGATCGTAAGCGTAAAAACTGCCATTTGTACTTACTGCGCATGCATGGGGCAGATGATAGACTCATGTTATGGTCTGAAAATCTTTGCGTATGGGCCTTAATCGTAACCACTTCATATTGCCAATCATGGGGGCATGCCTGCCATACGAAAGCTGTAACCACGCACACCGAGGGCATAGTGAGGCATTTAAATTGTACAGTATGGGCGTGCTAAGGATCGTTAATATGCAATGAATGTACGGACGGTCGCAGGTACGAACACAAAAGTTAGGGTAGGGTTTGCCGAGCATATGGAAGCTAAACTAGGTAGGAGCAAGGGGAGTGCCTATTGTCGTGCATCGGTGGTACGTTCGGCGATAATACGCTATAAAAAAGTGCCCTTTCACAGGCAGAAGTTCAGCCAGCCCTACAGAAAAGAAATCATCAAGGTAGTGATTGAAGGAAAAACAATTAACTCTTGAGTTGGGAGAGAGATCTGAAAAAGGGCTTAGGAAGAATCTTCCTGCTCAAATTTGGGCTAATGCAAAACCTACATCCAGATCTCCATACTCCTTAAGCCATCCAATTTCTTCCTAAACCTCTCATCATAAGCCCTCCAAAGCCTTGCCTTCGTAGGAGCCTGCTTCTCCTAAATAAAGTGTAAACACTTTCAAAGATTCATATGCTTCTCTGACCTTCGATCCCAGTAACACTTCACAAATACACAAAATCCCCCTAGCCAGTTTTAAAATATTCTCTAAATATCTTCCCACACACCGCCCTTAGCCATTGCAACCACTAAGCCTTTTTTCCTTGATGCGTAAAGAAGAATATATCCAGGAATTGCCCCTTTTATTTCTCACCTGTGCAGACTTTCGCATGTCCCACAAAATAAAAATATTATTGTACAATGTGGGCAGTGGACCTGGATATTGGCAGGTACCCTTCCTCTATTCTTATCTAGACTCCTTGCCTTTACTCTGCAGGGCCCCCACTCTTACCCACATATGCTCCTTTTTGAGAATCAAACAGCTTCAGACAATGGTGACAATGGAGACCATGCACGATGATACTGCTCGAACTTTACCTTGGACACTAACTGCCTTGATGGACCGAGTTGTTTGCCTTTCAACGCCACGTGTGAAATTCTTGCTCTCCCCGGATTTCCTGCATGGTAATTGGGTATGAGAATTGTTATGACCCGGCCCCTTGCATACCCACAGCATTGGCCAGGAGGATACAGGGGACCTCGGGGAGCTAGTCAGTGTTTTCTCAACTTCCCCTCCCTGCGCCATATCCTCAGCTGGCGTGTCGGCACAACCCAAGCTGGTAAAGCAGGGAAAAAAGGCAAAGCTACTGCAGAACCTCTTAGTTTTCACCTGTGCTGTACCTGGCAAATGGTGTGTGCAGCCTGCCCTTTACCCTCAGGTCTGAGATGAGGGCATGCCCAGCAGGTTTAAAGTGCTAGGCCGTCTACAGAATAAAACCAGTGCCCATTCGCCGGAGCAAGACATTTCCCAGCATTCAGAACAAAAGTAATGTACATCTTAAATAATAGTTAATAACATTCTTCATGTGTAAAGCACTGCAAGTCTAAATTAAGGATATAAATAATGTATTAATTTTATTGAAAGAGCAAAGCAAATTAGAGAAATAGATAAACAGTCATCCTTACTTCCTATTAGGTCTCCACCATCTTACATGTCTCCAGCCATCCTTTCACACACTACCATCCCCCAGCTATTCTTTTACCCCCTTGTAAGTCCCAGTTATTCCTTTTACTTCTTTTTGTGTCTCCTGCCATCATCCCTTGTATGTCTCCTGCCGTCCTTTCACTTTTCCTTCCTCCCTTGTATGTTTCCAGCAATCCTTTCTCTCCAGTCCCTGGTAATTCCTAATTGATCCTTTAATTGACTTACCTTGGCTTTACTGGGGTGCCAGTCCCTGTGTCTGTGCTGCGGCTACACTCTTGGTTGACAGGAGAGCAGCCACAGCACTCCCAGGTAATTAGTACCCCTCCTCCCCCACCTCTCAGCGCCTCTGACTAGACTGACCGGAAACACTATCATGATCATCTGTCAAACGGTAATTCAAGTAGCTGCTTTTTGGTGCTTGGTCATCATTGGGTAAGTCAAGTATTGTAGTGTACATACACTGCACAATAATCATACATATCAGCAATTGAATGGCTCTTATTTTTACCCACTTTCAGTTATGAAATATGCTGTTCTCAAACTTCTGTCATGTTTACTTTCCTTTATTTAATTTTGTTTTTTTAACCACCTTTTTGCTTATTTTTATATTATTATTATTTTTAGACAATACCTAATTTATGTCAACCAATTCCTTGTCCACCGAGCGGTATAATGGATATTACTGAGTTTGACTGTATACCTAGAGATCCGAATCCTTGTAAATCAGCTGTACAATCGTATGATTTGAAGAATTGCTGCTTCAACTATATCTGTCCATGTAAGTAAATGCCGATTGAACACTTACTGCTTCTCCTCCGATTTCTTTATTTAATGGGGAAAAAACACACACACAAAAAAGCTAAAAATAAAATAGTGTAATATTAGCATTTTATTTCTTGTAATCAAAAAGCAACCTAAGAGAGAGAAAAGCAAATTGAAATTACTATGGCAAACTTTGGTTCGTGCAGTCGTATCAAATTTCTTCTGTTCAGCAAATGCGCATATATCCATGCTATCTGATCAACATGAAGTCATTCTATCCAGACTTGTGTGTGTGTGTGTGCAGGGCCACCATCAGGGGGGGGACAGCCAGGACTACTATCCCAGGCCCGGACCTGATGGGGGCCCGCCGATACTTACCTAGCTCTGTAGCAGCAGGCATTAGCGGTATCATGCCACCAATACTTGCTGTTCAGAGCTATTTAGTAGCTGGCCAATGCGCAGAGAAATTCTTCCCCGCGCACCGGCCCACTGCTAAAGTGTGTCTGCCGGGCCCCGCCCCTATGTGACATCATCAATGATGTCCCCATGCTGGATGTGATGGCAGTGGTCCTGTGTGTGTGGGGAGGGTCTTGTTATACTCCCAAGTAAGCATGCCACCGCTTTAGAATTGCACCAATTTTATGTTTGCATGAGTTGTAAAACCGTAAGAAAATGGATATTGCTATTGGTAGAAGTCTGGATACATTGTGCCTGCAATTATGGAACCGTTAATTGCAAATTTACTCCAATTGAAATCATATCTGATCCTATGATTTGATAATCGCTAGCTGCTTTTTAAGCATAATTTGATTTAAATATTTTTTTTATTGTTTTTTTTACATTTTTTATTTTTTTTGAAGCATAGCGAAGTGATACATGGACAAGATGGATATCCAGATACATGCCAAGGCTCAGCTACACTTGGACATATGTTATATTTGAACAACCTTATATGTTAACAATTGCTGCTAAAGTGAAGGTTTTTAGCACCATTGTGTAGACAAATGGTTCTCAACCTTTTCTTGGGGGAGAACCAATTATCAACTATGGAATCAGGTCAAGTACCACTTTGAAGATCATGTAGACAGACATATCTATTTATCTATTTTTTTTCTCCTTTTTACTTACATATTTTGCAGTGGTTTTAGAGTACACTTTCTACATAATACATATGGCCAATGTCATCTGGTATCACCCCTGGTTAAAGTACAATTATGACTGCTACCTCCTGACAACCTTGCCCAGTTGGTCTGAGTACCACCAGACAGTGGTCCGAGTACCACCTGGTTAAGACCATTATCACAATAAGTGTGAGAGTTGGATTGTCAGAGTGGACTTGGGAAAGTCACCAGATCCAGTGACTAACAGCTAAAGGATGAATCGTTGTTCCAGAGCCTAAGCTCATACCACATGGTGTAGTGAAAACTTTGCCAAATTTGTTTCATAACAGTGTTGTTGACAAGGCCAGCGTGATGCACTCCGCGGGGGGATGCGCCACATCCAGGCACAATGCTGGATAGGCACCGCCGCTCATCCCCCTGCGTCTTAGAGCTGACATTTAGCCAGATGTGTGGCAACTGTGAGAGCCAGCGTCGGTCCTCAATACAGCGGCGCCAGCCTGTGCTGTAGGTAGATGCTAGATCCAAGTGGGCTAAAGGACCTCTGCTGATGTCTAGCCCATGTGACAAGTCACCTGATAAGAGGGAGGAGTCAGTGTTTCCTTAATTTTCCTGTCCCGGGTACAGCAGTGCGATTACAATATGTATAAAAGAGGAGGGCGCAAATTTATTTTTTGCAGGGGGGCGCCAGACATGCTAGCACCGGCCCTGGTCGTTGATAAAGCTTTCCAATGTCTGAAAGAAAGAGTCTTAGCTCTTTCTGTGTCACATTCAAAGGGTGTTTGGGATCTGTCCCGGGTGTCAGAGACGAATGCAACTGAGATGGCAGGAATTGGAAGTGAGCTGGTTTAATGAAGGACGGGTGCATACAGAAAATGAACAAAACAATAGTCTATGAATCTGGAGGTGCAGGGAGACCAAGGGGATTATATGTGCAATGGGAGAAAGCAAAAGTCCGTGAACAGGGGTACACGCTGGTGGATGAGAGTAGTAGTAACAGGAGGCTACCCTTGGGTAGATGAAGCAATAAAGTCCCGGCAGGACAAACTGTAGTATGATGAATAGTTGAAGTGGAATACTCCGGTTAGTAGAATATGCAGAATTTAGCTGAGATGATAAAGGTGATTCCGGAAAGCAGATATTGTAGAGCTGGTGGTAGAGTTGAGTAGAATGAATCCAGGCAGCAGGTACTGTGGAGATGGTGGTAGAGTTGAGCAGGTACTCTGGAGGTAGAGTCAGCAGGGCTGGAGTCAGCGGGACCGGAGTTAGCAGAGCTGGTGTCAGCAGGGTTGAACCAACTGGACCGCAGGACTGGAACTCAGGACTGGAACTCAGGACTGGGCCACAGCACGGAACCTCAGGACTGGACCTTAGGACTGGACCACAGGACTGGACCACAGGACTGGACCACAGGACTGGACCAACAAGACTGGACAAACAGGACTGGATCAGGCAGAACTGGATCAGGCAGAACTGGATCAAGCAGGACTGGATCAGACAGGAGCTCAATGCAGGAGTACCAGGCACCTAGAGGACCTAGTTGTTCTGGCAACGTTGGAACAGTGCACAGGGTTGAAATAGTGCGCCCTGTGCACTGATTGGCTGGAGGACCGGAGAACACTATGTCTATTGGAGGAGCACTGTCATGTGACCAGTCCAAGATGGCGGCGCCCATGGACCGGAGCACCGCCGCACTTGCCGCCAGAATCCCACGTGGAGGACGCCGCGGCAAGACTGGTAAGTATGCCTGAGGCTGTCACTGTTTCAGTGACAGCCTCCGACGGCTGCGAGGACCCGTGCGCCGGGAGAGAGGTACAGACAGGGAACTGGGACACATGTAAGTGCGGCGTCTGCCGTGATTTGTGATATTCTGCAAGCGAGTCTCCATCCAATCATTTTAAACAAGTGGTAGTTTTGCAGAAAAAGGGTTAGTGGGAGGGTGTTTTAATTGTATGCAGGTCTAGAGGAGAAATTTGCAGGCAATCACTGATCAGTGAGAGTTTTTTGCAGATTAAAAAGATTTTGTATTTCTTTAAGGAAGTCTAGTATTGCCCCTTGGGCCAGCAGGAAATAATGGAATAGAAAGTAATTTAAAAACCAGCCCACCTGAACTAAATCGTTCAATTAATGGTTAGTCCTGTTAAGAGCCTCAAGTGTCACCTCGGATTGTAATATATTTTAAAACTTTGAAGACTTTTAAGTTGCAGGAAAAAATATGAATACCTGCAATTTAACCAAATCACTGTTTAATTATGTTTATATTATTTATTTATGAATATATTTTTCTGATTTGAGCATTACAATTGACTCTAGTGTAAGGGCTAAGATTTCTTTTTTCTTTTATTTGTACCTCGTGCCTAATAGTTATAACATTTTGCTATGGTATTTTTTTTATTATTATTTAATGGTTTTTAAATTATACTTGAGCACAGATATTTGAAATCAATACATTTTTATTTTATTGTTTGTTTTTCTGGCATATAGATGATCTGAAGCAGAATTTAAACTATTTATTGCTGATCTGTTTGGATGTGCTATGTATTTTATACCAAGTTTAACACAGCAATTGCATAGCTGGTAGACTGTAGTTGTTGCTGTTGGCTTGTTTTGCGATGTTGACTCTGGTGAGGGATCAGTTCTTGTAATGGAAATTTAAGACCTGAGTCACACTTAAGAAGCTTCTTAAAATGAGAACTTAAAGTTACTCCTGCGCTAAACAATGTTGATTGCAGAGGGAGTCAAGTTAATTGTATTCTTTGCATGCAGGAATGCATCTTTGAATTGCTTACTGAAAACAGATACTGACCAGCTTTCCTATTACACTGTTATTTAGACTTGGGATAAGAAACATCACCTCTCAACACTAGTACTGTTTGCAACAGATTAAATATGACTCCCCCTGCAATCACCATGGTTTAGCCCAGGAGTGACTTTAAGTTCTTATTTTAAGAAGCTTCTTAAGTGGGAATCAAGTCCTTAGTGTCTAAGTGATATAGGCATATAGTAATGACTTGTTTACTCTAATGTTCTCAGAAGTTCCGTGAGTGCCAGGTATTGTTAGATGTTGGTAATGTTGAATAGAGGTAGTGGGGATTAAATTAAAGCAGTGAGACATGTACTATGCCAAGTCACAGGCTGATTGAATGCAATAATATACTCATCTTTGATTGATGTCAGGGGTGTATCTATGGGTCCAGTGCCCCTGGCAAAGTAAGAGACTGGCGCCATCCCCCCATTACCCATTTACTCCCAGTACTCCCATAATGTGCCTCCAGCACCTCCTCCCCAGTACTTTCCCATCATGTGCCCCAAGTCTCCCCCAGTACTCCCATCATGTGCCTCCAGCCCCACCCCCCAGTACTCCCATCATGTGCCTCCAGCCTCCTCCAGTACTCCCATCATGTGCCTCCAGCCCCCCCTCAGTACTCCCATCATGTGCCTCCAGCACCTCCCACCCCCCAGTACTCCCATCATGTGCCTCCAGCAGCCTCTCCCAGTACTCCCATCATGTGCCTCCAGCAGCCTCTCCCAGTACTCCCATCATGTGCCTCCAGCACCTCCC
>WWET01003366.1:26209-43538 GCA_011038615.1 Limnodynastes dumerilii
AAAATTCACCTGTCTGTCTTCCAGGAAACAGACACGCCATCAAGAAAGGTTATCACACATGTTGCTATGACTGTATCCCCTGTTCAGAAGGAGAAATCTCCAATGTGTCTGGTGAATATATTATTATTGTTACACAACGTCAATCAAGCCGCAGAGTGTAAACATGTTTTTTCTTATGTGTATTGCCATCATCCTGACAGACATCGAAGAGTGTCCTGAGCAGACAGCTGAATGGAGGATGGAACTGTAAACACAGTCATACTCAGTTAAACCTTTCTTAAAGTTAGGTTAACCTCTGCCATGCATGGCAAGCCAACCTGCTGGGAAAAGTTGAATAGGGCTTCAGAAATCATTAAAACTTTGCTTACTTACCAATTAGCAGCTTACAGCTTCCTGCAGAGATCATCAATGGGTGATGTCACCCATTCAGTGTCCTACAGAAAGAGTGCATGATTTATCCTGTGAATTGAATGGGTGATGTCAGCTACAATCTCTGATCTCTGTAGGAAGCCAGCAAAATAAACAAAGTTTTAATGATGTACTAATAGGCTGCAATCTAGCTTTACAATTTTGAAATGAGCATCTTAGAATGAAATAAGTAAAAGGTAGCGCTCACTGAACTTAGGGTGAATATACGGTTGTGCTGTATGTTAGGGCAAGCTGCTGTTTCCTAGGTCTGTTCCCAACTGAACAGAGTGTGATTAGTAGTAATGGATAAAGAAAGCTAGTGTTATGGCCTTTGTTGGAGTCCTAGAGTGATATTCAAGTGGAGTATTGTAAATTATGGTTTAGGGTTGTATGGTATAGTTAGAGGGGTGTGGAGGAGGATGGGTGATGGGGTATGGAATTCAGGAGTGGGGGAGAGGAAAAAATGTCCAGGGTAGAGTTATGATACAGTCCCGACCTCTATGTGAGGACTAGATGGGTCCTAATAAGTCTGTTATGAACAGAAAGTTTATCTGTGGTTTATCAGAGTAGAGAATGATGTGCTCCTGAGGGGGGCAGTGGGCTGCGGTGCTTCCATTGTCCGGACAGAGATGTGGGAGGTAGACAGAAGGAGACAGATAACAAACACAAAAACAATAGTTACCTCCTAGTGTAGTATGTATTGTAACATGTGGATGAGTGCAAATAATACCACTCACACTTTGGTGGTTATATGTGCGCATGTAGTTATATCGGGTGGTGGGGATGCCGCATGTTTCCTGATCCTCGGTTGAAGGTGCCTCCACCGTCCAGGTTCCTGGTGTCGGCAGCCTTCACCCTGATGCGGTGAATAAACCTTCTGCAGATGAAAAAATGGTCCTTACTTACTTTCATACTGGGGGTGCTGCTCCCTGTTCCCGACCGAAAGTGCCTCCTTCCATTCTGGGTCCTTGCGCTAGTGGCGTCCTGTCCCGGTGCTGGGTTACTGTGGCTGGATTCTGATGCTTTGCGGTTGTGCTGTGCACATGCACTAACTTCCTGGTCTATACCTGATGACATGTCTGTCCACTCCAGTCGGTGGCTGTATGCGGCTGGGGCAGTTGTCTCCCTTCTAGTCTGTGCACTCTCTTAATGCTGGATGCTGGGGAGTCAAGGATGTGGGAAGAAACGGGCAACAACTACTCCGAGGTTAAAACTAACAAATAGTCCTTTATTATGAATAATTAATGGTTGGTCAATTACAAGGTATTGTCTCATTGGTGTATGGCTTTTCAACGCATTTCATCACTCTGCGGTGACCTAATCAGGGGTCTGATGCCATGTATTGTCCAAGGATATATATATATGGATGGAGGGTGTATTAGTGAATAACAGTTAGTGGATTTTTTCCCCTCCCCCACTCCTGAATTCCATTCCCCATCACCCATCCTCCTACACAACCCCTCTAACTATACCATACAACCCTATTACTACTATCTTAGAATGAAAAGCTGTATCTGAGCCCTACTGTAGACAGCTGTGTTTTTCTCATGTTGCCGGTTATAACATTAGTTTCCTGCATCTTGCCAGCTTCATACTATGTGTGTTTCCCTGATGTATTTTATCTCTTCTCTGCCTCTGTTTATCTGCCTTCTGGTTCCTGGCACGCATTATCTAACCTTCCCTTTCAGTTATGTCATCCAGTGTGTGTGTAGTAGGTGCAGCTTGCTGCATTTTCCCACTGTTCTGTCTCTCTAACACAACACTCTCCTGTCTCTCTTTTTGCTCTCTTGCTGAAAGCTATTTCCTTTTTCCATCTCACATTCTTTCTGAGTATCTTACTCAAACTAATCTGTAGCTCTTTATACAAAGACTAAAGATACTAAAGAAATACTACAAAAGGGCTTTTAGTTTATTTATTTTTAAGAACTTTCATTTGAACTTGGTTACCATTTGTTTAAATCATATATTTAAACATACATAATTCATTGGTATGCTGAACCAAATTTTTAGGAATGATTTTTAAGGTTTATTGTCGGTACCAGCAGTTTTATTCACATTAACTTTTTGTCTTTTTAATTGATTTGGAAGGTCCCTAGAATATCTCTGTATGCGTTTACCAAACAAGTGTTTCACATATAATAGTGTGTAGTTCGCTCTCTTTTAATCTTTTCCATCTGACTATCTCTATTTAGCTTCCACTGTAAGACATTCCTCTTTTCTCTCAGCATATTTCTGCTCTCTAAGGGGTAGATTTACGAAAGTCGTTTTTGCTGAAAGCGCCTATAATCCTGGGACTTTGGCGGTGATTGTGCAATCGCTGTATTCACTAAAGGCAAAGTCCTGGGATTTTAGTCTTGTCTTAAAGCGATGTCTTGCAAATCGCCATGGCGCTTTTTTCAATGTTCCACATGTAAATCGCAGTATTCACTAAGCTCGTGTTGACTAAATCGCCTAATGATCACCGTAAAATCGCTATCACAAAAATCGCCCTGTAGTAGAGGCGCTTTTGTTAAAATTCCCATCATTATTGCTTCCAGTCCTATGGTACCTATAAAATGCAGTTCCTAATTACAATCAGATGTGGCTTTGGGCTGGATCCAGACATAAACAAAAAAAGAGGGGAATAGAAGGCGCTCCTCTAAATTAGTGGGAATGAAGCAGCCCAAACACACAGGAGTACCACTATACACCCTAAAAAACAATCAAGTAGGATAAAAAATGGTGTAGGCTGCTGGTGTAAAAGAACAAAAAAAAAAGGGGATAAAGCCAGACGGAGGTATATATAATAAGAGAACTTAATGTATGGAAATAAAACAATAAATACCAACTGATCAAAATAACTCAATTCCTAAAGACCATAAAAGAGGGATAATCAGAAGGGGGGGGGTTATAAATAAATTAATAAGTTAATAAATCTAAAAACAATAAATACCCAAAATATAGCCAATGATAGGTAACTAAATTAAAAATATAAAGATATCATATCCAATCAATAGGTGGTAATAAATTAATAAATAATAAATACCCAAATTATAGCCAATATTAGGTAAAACAATTCAAATTTTGTAAAAATATCATATCCAATCAATAGGTGGCGCTATGGTTGTATAAATAAATGGAAAAAGATCAACAAACCAGAATATCAAATGTAATATAAATAGATGGCACAGTGAACCTAAAATCACACCTAGAAATAAATTGTGATCAAATAAAAAGTCCAAATATGTATATATAAGTTCACTTGAGGTCCAATAGGGGTGATGTCATAAGTGCATTAAGTCCTTTGAAGGCGTCTCTATATATTGAGGCAGATTCAACAGTTCATTAGCTGCAAGTAGGATCTCCGTTAGAAAGATTCCCTTTAGCAGTGTTCTCTCCTGATAAGTCTTCTCAAGATGGGCGAATATTCCCTCTTAGGGGAGGGAGTACCGAGTTGCTCCCCCCGAAGGGGTAAAGAAAATAAATAAATAACGGGGATCAGTAAAGTAGGTTCCAAAATTTATTTAAACAAAGACTAGAACCATATGAAAAATAAAACAGTTTAACAGTAGACACAAGCAGTGGGAATGCGACGAGTACCTCGTGTACTAAGACACCACTTTACAGATCGGACCTGCTAGCGATGGTAAGCTCCCGGTAAATAGCAGGGATGGACTGGAGATGCACAAGAAGCTGGACAACTGCCAATAAGGACCCCTCCAACGCGTTTCGAATTACAGTGAATTCTTTATCAAGTCATAGGGGGTATAGATGCCAGGCAGCTATTTAAAGTGTTTTCCGGTTCTCAAAAGGTTAAAGGTTATTACCATTTTGATTTCTCTTATTATTTCTTATTAGTTGCTCCACATTATTAAAATCTCAACTGTATAAATCAAAATTACATGCAACCAAAATCTAAAGTGTAGGCAATACTTTCAACAAATTATACAATGAATGATGCAATGTCTATAATATGCAACAAGAATTTTTAAAGTGACTTATAATTGTAAGTGTAATTAAGTGAAAAAATAAATACATGTCTTATTGTTCCACACTTGTATACTTCAAAAACATGACAGATACCTTACATCTACATTAGACATATATTATAAATTATAACTTCATTTTTGGTTTATTAAAGAAAAAAAAAACTTATTATTTTTTCTTTTGGTTCATTAAAGTGACAGTGTCTAAAATGTTATTAAAGTGATAGTGCCTAAATTAATTCATGACAGATACTTTAAATATACATTAAACACTACCTGAGCCACTTGTGTGGGTTGAAGACTCTCATGCTACCACTAGAGTAAAAGCACCGCCAGCATTCAAAAGTGACCAAAACATCAGCCTGAAAGCATAGGAACTGAGAAGTGGTCTGTGCTCAACACCTGCAGAACCATTCCTTTATTTTGGTGTCTTGCTAATTGCCTATAATTTCCAACTGTTGTCTATTCCATTTGCACAACAGCATGTGAAATTGATTGTCAATCAGTGTTGCTTCCTAAGTGGACAGTTTGATTACACAGAAGTGTGATTGACTTGTAGTTACATTGTGTTGTTTAAGTGTTCCCTTTATTTTTTTGAGCAGTGTATATATGCTGACTACTCACAATTGATTATCAGGGGATACACCGATTAATCAGTCCTAAACACACTTGTGGCTGTCTATCAATTAAGTTGTGATATTTTCTGACTTGATTGATTCTGTTATTTCAATCTGCAATCTGATTCTTGTATATGTACGCAATCCATGTCCATTTTATTGTTACCTTTTATTGTGTAAATCGCACATTAATATTATCTTTTGCATATAATAAAGTAACCTTTTGATATTTATATTTAGTGCTGCCTGGACCTCCTTCCTTCTGCTATTTTTGTATTGATCGGTTTGGGCAGATCCAGATCCCAGGCAATTGCGCTCGAATATAATATCAGGGATCCCCGGTTCTCCATTGTTCCTCGTTTACGTGTTTCGTAATTTATAGATGTATGTAAATGACTTCATTCATATGTTATTGTGCTGTTGGTGTTTTAACTTTGTGTTTGACATACTATTTTTAGATATCAATACTGTGTGTTTCGATATTTTCTAGTACCCATTATAAATAATGTTGAAATAAGGAAACCTTTATGAAATGAGAAAAAGTTATTTTCATAAATATAACCATGATTTTACATCACCAATCATTTGTGAAATAATCTCAAACTACAACATATAACATTTCAATACAAATGTGACACTTACATTACTAAGTACACTAGTATGTAATTTTTTCCTCTGCAAGGATTGCCTGGTGGGTGTGCTTGGATGCTGGCATCCTAGACCTCCCCTTGTATGTGCTCCACTCCATTGCAGAGCATTTAGTGTGGAACTGATTGGCATAGTAGCCACAGTTATGTCAGCAGAAGAAGATGTTGTTGCAGGTTGGTGCTGTTGCTGTATTTGCGACAACATTTGGGCAGATAGATGGATTAAGTGAGCATTTAGTTCACGCCGCAGATTATTCCCACTTATTATTGCATTAGTATTTTGGGTGATGATGATATTAAGTAGTTCCATGGCAGCACCTAGGCGATTATAACCCATCCTTGTGATGGTTTGTGATCTTTTAAAAACATTTAGTATTCTGCGCTTTGAGGAGCAGTGACTGGTAGTAAAGTTGGCCTGGTTCTGCTATATTCGTTCCATAGTTGCAGCAACTTAGAGCAAAACAGATGGGCTGCAGATGTTGCAGGTTTCTCTGCTTGAGCCTGTGATGGAGCTAGTGTTTGCTCAGGGGTAGGATTAATAGCCTTGAAAGCCAAGTAAAATTCTTCAATGTTTGAATCTCTATCGACAGGTTCAAATACTGCCTAGTGTTCGATGGTTGGCCGTTGCTGTTCATCTGGGAAAAAATAAAAATAGGTAAGTACACAGTTTATATGTTTTTAAGACAACATTGACAAGACATTCCAGCATTTTTTTTTACCTATTCTCTTACAGTACATCAATGCTTCGATTCTATTTACAAACTGTGAAAAGGTAACACATAGAGGCATCAATACTGAACATTAGTGTATTGATTTTTCATTGTAATATACATAATAAATACTATACCTTCTCCAGCTGGAGCATCTGAGTCCTGGACATTAACTCTCTCCAGGACCTCATCTGCAAAAATGCCACACAAGTGTTCCTCATAGCTATGGTAGTGGAAGTTCTTACGTGGCCCACCACCAGTTTGTCATGCTGCCTTCCGCTCAGCAGAAAGTTTACTCTTTAATTTAATTTTAATATCAGAGAACCTCTTCCTGCAGCTTGTTTCTGATCTCTTGTAAGGCCCCACTGCGTTTACACAATCAACTACTTTTTGCCAAAGCTGCTTTTTGTGACCATAAGCTGTTGTGGCTGATTGGTCACCTAGCAGCTCTTCATAGTTGGGGAGTACAGCTTCCACCAGGGTGCAGTTTTCATTATGGGAAAATCTAATATTTCTCCCGCTCTTTGTTTTTTAGGTGCAGCACCCTCAGCAACAGGATCTTCTGAGCCTGCAGCAGGCACACTTTGTCCCTGTGATGGGTCTGGATTAGACATCATCAAACTATGAAATGAATAAAGGACAATAAGGAACAATATAATCAACAAAGCATAAAGCACACTACTAAGACATTGTATTATTAACATGTTTTCTAGATATTTGAGTAAGTGTTAAATGTGGTGTGTCTTGTTAATAAACATGATTAATTAACCACATTTGTTAAGGTTTAAATTTGGGCAAATTTACATAATTAACTAGTTTAGGTATGTGTATGTATGTATGTATGTATGTATGTATGTATGTGGTTCAAAAATTAGACAAATTGGGGTATAGGGACACAAGAAGTAACAGTAGGCCTTAGCCATGATGTACAGAATGGGACACTTGATAGGGGTTGAATGTAGGTGACCAGCAAAAACTATCAAACATTGCAGACAGAAAACTGTACAGAAGGATACTTACTTTAATGATGAAAATAAAGGGTGCAAAACAACAATCCAATGCTTCTGTAGCACAAAAATGAAATCCAACACTGCTAAATCGGCAAGCTCACTCACACAACCAAACTCTTACAACACTCTGAACTAAAATGGAGGCCAAACACTGTTTACATAGACTTCAGAGTCTCTGATCTCACGGGACTTGTGTAAAGCACGGTGATTATCTTGAAAAGCCCGGGCTTTGGGGGCTAAAAATGCACACCCATACTTTTGCATTATAAACATTGAAGTCGCGGTGCTCTTTCACCAAAAAGCGCCGAGATTTATGGTCAAAGAAAGTGACGCCTATCGAAAAAGCGATGCAAAATGGACGTTTAGTGAATACGGTGATTTTGTGGACAAAATCGACCACAAACTGCGGCGATACCTGTCGATTAGCAAAAGTGACCTTTGTAGATATACCCCTAAGTCTGTTCCCCCTGACTACTCTGGCAGTGTTCTGACTGCTCTATATTGCCCTTTGGTTTTAGTCTCTATCATTACATCTGCTCTATTACTCCTTAGCCCTTAATTCTGAGTCATTTGATCTTGCTAATACTGTGCTAGTGTGTATGGATGTCATTTTGTGGTTAGGGTAAATTTTAAAAGTTTACCACTGGAGGTTTTTAATGGAGGTCACAACCTGCCAGGTGTTTGTGGCCAGTCCTGTTCCAATCATCAGGGACTCCAGGCTCCTAGTTAGACTCTGCGCCCTGATATGCCAATCTCATAACATGTATATTTCTTTCTTGAAGCATATATTTTTCATCTTGTTTGTCCAGTTTTACATAAAAAATGTGAAACAGAAAATATACAGAAGTACCTCACCATTATCCAGAGAATAAACATGAGTTATTTATTCCTGAGATTTAGGTTTGAAACATATCACTAGAGTTTTAATCTTCTAGAGCTGCTAGATCCATCTCTAAGTACTAGTAACCTTATATGCCAGAAACAAAAAGGTTTGCAGTCCTCTTCAGGCCTAGGATAACTATCACTAGACATCTGCCAGTCTGTGTTGGTAGAACCATATAGGAAAGATCTGCAGTGTAGCATTATCCAGCCTGAGCCAATCAGCTCTTGGCAAGTTAGCAACAGGAAAATATATAGGTTATGCGCCAATCTTAAATCGGATAATTTAAACAAAACCACTAAATCAATAAAAGAAACAATGAATATAGAAATAGATATAAATATAAAATTAGGGCCACCTGTGAGGGCAGGCCAAATGGCACATGCAATGCCTGGAAAAGAAACAATAATTACAAAAATAACCGTGCTGGGGTGTTAACCTTTTGGCCGGCTCGCCGTCCTCTGAACCTCGGTTCCGGGGTGTGCTTGCGGTGAAGGGAAATAAATGCAGGAGTAGAGAGGGAATATAGTGTAACACAGCTTTTTATTGCAGTACAAGTTAAAACAAGTGGTAAAACCTACTCACATGTTCTGTGGACATGAGATGTCCACACAAAGCTTTTTCACAACTAAAGTGGTATGAAACACATAAAGGCAGTCTCTGGTCATCAAGTGTTGTAACAAGGTGTAACCAACGCGTTTCATCGGGGTATCCGACTTCCACATGTGAGTAGGTTTTACCACTTGTTTTAACCTGTACTGCAATAAAAAGCTGTATTACACTATATTCCCTCTCTACTCCTGCATTTATTTTCCTTCACTGCAAGCACACCCCGGAACCAAGGTTCAGAGGACGGCGAGCCGGCGAAAAGGATAACATACAGCAGCACCATATTCCGAGACAACCCAGAGGGAAAAGTTTCTTTATAACTGAAACAAAGACCCTGAACACAGTACGAAGCAGCAGAGAACAACCCACCTACGGCAAATTACCATCCAAACCACGAACAGTAAGCTGGAGATTCTCCAGAACTATCACTATTAACTGTATCTATATCTACCTATACAATAAACTCAGAACATTGTTTTGAGATTCATCACGCCTATACTTATCCACATTGAGCGAGCGCCAGAAACGTAAAACTCACCTGTGAGTCTTCATACTTACCACTATACCCTGAAGAACATGGATACCTTCTTCTGTTTCAGGCAGCCCTCATACATACAGACTGTGGTTTGCTCTTGAAGGGAAGCGCCCCGGGACTATATCTATGCTTGTATTTATTGTTGAATAATACCTGTGTATTTAAATTTTTCCATACAATCAGTGCATATCTCCATTATTGACTGCCTAGGATTTCTGTTCTCCGTACACTACCACTCATACAACAATTTGCTGAGCAATAGACTCTTGGACCTTACCATTATCATTTACATCAAAACACTTTAGCATATTTACAGTGGTTCTAAACAACCTCCCAATTGGCCCCCCCACTTACCATCTAGAGGGTGATTCCCTGCGGACTGTTTATGCTTTAATTGGTGTTAGTTTATGTTGCATAGTGATCTCCAAGTTTTTCTTATTTCATTATTAGAACATACATATATGTCTAGTATATGTTGTTATATATTCTAATGAACTTTTATATTTATCTATGGGTATGATTTTTTGTTTACTATTTTTAGAGTGTTGCTCTTAAAATAAAATATTATTGTTTATACCTTTTACACAAGTCTGACCCGTTTATTAGTTTTTTGTTTATATTAGGTCGAACCGCTTATAAGTTCTTTCTTGGTTATATTATGTCCCCCCAGCGCAGCTATTTTTGTAATTATAGTTAGCAACAGGGTCGTTTTCCTAAGGGGACCATGGCTTTAAATATATTTCCACCAATTCTAGGTGTAACAATTCCTATTTCTGATAGCACTAGGGCTCTTTATGTAAATAGGAAAAGTTTTTGTTTATAAAGTATAAAAGTAGAATAAAATCCCTTCATTCCTTTTTCTAACTATACGATATACCATTGTATATCGTACATATGAAAGATTACAGAAAAAAATAGAAAAGTGATTTATAAAAGCATTGGAGCTTCTATAAATCTACGAATGTTGTATACCGTATATATGGGAATAGAAAGTTATTAGAAAACACAACTAGTGTAAGAAACAATCATGAGAGAATAGATATGAGGAAGAATACATTTTCTTATGACAATTTTCATTCTAAAAATTTGCATTTGCAGTCACACAAAAAAATATTGTATCACTCTATAAGATATTTTATTGTAAGACAGTCATCTAGTAGTTGATAACTAATAATATGTGCTAAGAATACAGTACATCACTTGAGAAAGTGCAACCAGGGAATAATAACCACTATGTAAAAAAAGAAAATGATCCAGTAGTATATAAATCACTATGCTGTAGTATATTTATATGCATGTCAAAAATATATATGTAATTATAAGGAAATACTATACAATACTATAGTGCTATACAATGAGCACATATATGGTAAAACTTTAACTTCATGTACAATCACTTCTTCCGAACAACTCCAGTCTATTTCTCATGGTAACCTACTCTAATATTCCACGATCCCCACCTCCTACATCTGCCTTCTGGAGATTTATTAATGCAGATACCAATATATGGAACACCAATCTTACTGGCTGACATGCCTTAATGGCAGTCTTAAAATAATCCCTTTCATTAGCTTCCATGAGTTTCTATGTGTGATCTCCTACTGTGCATGCTAATAACTAAAGAGCACACAGAAGTAATCTTAATTTTGGCATCTGGGATTTACAACCTGATGGGTGGATTAAGGTAGAGATGGGGTCTGTTTATGTTAAAACATTTTTTACCTTATGAAGGTCATTTCTAAGTCAGGGTGGTACTTTTTCAGAAACTAATTTAGTACCCCTTAGTTTGATTGTCGTTAAGCAAAAGTATTGTAAAGTTGCTGGATTAAAAAAAAATTTTTTTGTTTACTTGATTATGTGGATTTCACAAAATATCCCTTACAGAACACAAATACGATACTCAGGATGTTCTACAATTTGCGAATGTGATCGGGTCCACAGTTTTCTCTAGCTTGGTGTTACGGAGTCGGCTACCGAGGCACGGGGTAGTTTTTATCAGGTGGATTTCACCAGAGCCCCTAATGGTGGGAATGGATTTGGCTGCGCCCCAACAACAGGTTGTGTCCTGTTGAACTGGACTTGCGGGAGAAGGAAAAGAAACCCTAGATGGATACCAGATGGTGAGGAAAGGTGAAAACAAAGAAACGGGAGACAGACCGAACCGGAAGGGACCAGCGGGTGACAAACTACACTGAACACATAACCAGGAACGGCAGACGGAAGGTAAGTCACAGGACTGGACAAGATGGACTAGGGCTTGCATACACGCAGACATGCGTCGGTGCCCCCGAAGCACTCCAGGGAAGATTAGGATAAAAGGGAAGGTGAGCACACAAAGAAGAAAAAAACGGGAAATGGAGACACAAGATTAAACAAGGCAGGAACAAGGCAAGGATAATGGACAAGCAATGGTCAAATCACTAGGCAAAAGCACTAGGCACACGATATAGCAGACTACACCACTGACAGGTCAGAAGCTATAATCGGCGCCATGAACTGGGAGAGAGGGATTCAAATAGAGGCTGCTGGTCACTGATTAGCCAGCAGTCAGAACGGGAGGATGCGATTGGCTGTTTTCCCCAGAGCGGGGAAAACAGCAATAGAGGAGAGAGCGTGCACCCGACAGCAGCCCGAGACGTGGGATAGTTTACATGCCAGCATTGGCATGTGCGAGAGTGCTTGCGGCGAGAAGCAGCAGCGTCCGACGGAGCCGAGGTAAGCTACGGACCGGCCGCTCTATAGCAGCATGTAACATTACCCCCCTAAATGAGGGGTTATGATACCCCTAATGGATAGGCTTGAGGGGACACCTTTTGTGAAAGTCTTTCTTCTATCTGCATGAAGGTCCTTTCCTGGTATCCATGATCTCTCCTCCGGACCGTATCTTTTCCAGTGTACAAGATAATGAATCTGATTTCTGACTCTTTTTGAATCAAGGATTTCTTCAACCTCATATTCTTCTTGACTTTCTACTAATACCAGAGGAGTTTTCACAGGGTGAACTTGATGGAACCTCCTAGATCTTTTAACTTGTTTCAATAAAGATACATGAAAGGTGGATGGAATCTTAAGGTTCTGAGGTAAGTCCAATCTAAAGGCAACAGGATTGATCCTTTTGACGATGCGGAACGGTTCAATGTAGTGAGGACCCAATTTCCTAGAAGGCTGTCTTAATCTGATGTTTTTAGTGGAAAGCCAGGTCCTGTCCCCTACTCTGAAGTTACATTTGGACCGATGACAGTCTACTCTTGTCTTGGTCCTGAAAGCTGTAGAACGGAGACAATGATTAACACTCCTCCAAATGTTTTTCATTCTCTTGACTGTCCCCCTAATGCCAGGGTCGGTGGTGGTGGTGAAATGAATGATAGAATTAGTTCTGGATGAAATCCAGAAGAAAGGAGATACTGAGGTGGAAGAATGATGAGCATTGTTATACGCAAATTCCACCAACGGAATATTCTCGTACCAATTATCCTGGAATTGGGAAGTGTAACAATGGGTATTGTTCCAAGGACTGATTCACCCTTTCCGTTTGGCCATTGGATAGAGGGTGATATCCAGAAGACAGGTTGATTTGGATCATGAAACACTTGCAGAAGGCTCTCTTCCGTGGGCAGTCCATGAAGTCTGAGAATGTGATTCACAAACAAATTGCCCAAAGTTTTAGTGTTGGGTAACCCCTGTAAGGGAATAAAGTGTGCCATCTTGCTGAACCTGTTGACCACCACCCAGATGGTAGTAAAACCCCGGGAGTTAGGGAGATGGGTCCATGGACAATTAGGAACTGGAAGAGGGACCAGAGGCCCACAAGGGTGAGACCACAGGGTCTTGTTCTTGGCATAGAGAACACATGAATTGACAAATTCCTTAGTATCCTGGATCATGCAAGGCCACTAAACCGATCGGGACAGAGCTTTGAGAGTCTTCTGGATGCCCAGATGACCCGCGGTTCTGCATGAGTGATTTTCCTGGAGAACTTGTTTCCTGAGAATTTTGGGCACGGATAACTGATTGGACGGCGTCTGCTCAGGAGCCTGATCCTGGACCGCCACATTTCTGGATCGAAGATCTTGGGTCAATCCGGCTATGATGGTGTCAGGAGGAATCACCGGTAAGGGGGGGAGGGTGGGCAGAAATGCTCAGGATAAAGCATCAGCTAGATGGTTCAGAGATCCGGGTCTGTAGGTTATGATAAAATTGAACCGAGTGAAGAACAAGGCCCATTGGGCCTGACGGGGGTTCAGTCATTTGGCGGATTCTATATATGCCAGATTCTTATGATCCTTAAGGACTGTAATGACGTGAGCCGACCCCTCAAGCCAGTGCCTCCATTCTTCAAACGCCATCTTGATGGCCAACAACTCTCGGTTCCCAACATCATAGTTCTTTTCTGCAGAAGAAAATTGTTTAGAAAAGTAGGCACATGGATGCTACCTGGATTCTTGGGGATCTTGTTGAGAGAGCACAGCCCCTGCCTCTACGTCCGATGCATACACCTTGATGATGAACGGCAATTCAGGATTCGGATATCTAAGGATGGGTGCAGTAACAAAAGCCTGTTTGAGGGCTTCAAAGGCTCTTACAGCATCCACAGACCATTTAGAAGGATCAGTCTTTTTTCTGGTTAGTGTGGAGATGGGAGCCATCAGAATGGAGAACGATTTAATAAATCCACAGTAATAATTTGAAAAACCCATGAATCGCTGGATGGCTTTCAGATCTGTGGGTTGTTTCCATACAAGAATTGCTTTAACCTTTTCCGGGTCCATGGCGAAACCCAAAAGTGAAATGATATACCCGAAAAAGGTTACTTTGGAGACTTCAAAGTCGCATTTCTCCAGTTTAGCATACAGCCTGAATTCTCAGAGGTAAAAAAGAACTTGTTTCATATGTTTCCGGTGTTCTTCAAGGGAGGGAGAGAAGATCAAGATGTCATTGAGATAGACTACTACGAACTTCCTTAAGAAGTCTCTGAAAACATCATTGATGAAATCCTGGAGCGCTGGAGCGTTACATAGGTCGAAAGGCATTACAAGGTATTCGTAGTGGCCTGAATGGTATTGAAAGCAGTCTTCCATTCATCTCCCTCCCTGATCCGTACCAGGAGGTCGATTTTGGAGAAAATGACCGCTTCTTTGACCTAA
This sequence comes from Limnodynastes dumerilii, assembly GCA_011038615.1. Classification (NCBI taxonomy): domain Eukaryota; kingdom Metazoa; phylum Chordata; class Amphibia; order Anura; family Limnodynastidae; genus Limnodynastes; species Limnodynastes dumerilii. The sequence goes on from WWET01003366.1 coordinate 40,735, forward strand.
TTAAAAAGATCCGAGATTAATGGCAACAGATACGTGTTTTTGACCGTAATACGATTCAATGCCCGATAATTAATACACGGTCTAAGAGAGGCATCCTTCTTGCCTACAAAAAAGAACACTGCACCAACTGGTGACTTAGATGGACGGATCAACCCTCTCTCCAGGTACTCTTTAATGTAGGTGTCCATGGCGGCTGCTTTGGGTCGAGAGAGAGAAAAGAGTCTTCCCTTAGGCAATTTAGCCCCAGGCATGAGTTCAATGGCACAATCATAGTGTCAGTGTGGCGGCAGTGACTCTGCAGCTTGCTTGGAGAAGACAGCTGCAAATTCAGCATATTGTGGGGGGAATATTCGTGACAGAAATCCTCCCTGCCTGGACTGGAGAAGAGAGGCATGAATCTTAACAGGACTCACCCCATCGTATGATCTCCCCCATAGACCAATCAATACAGGGGTTATGGAGCTGAAGCCATGGATGACCCAGGACCAACCGGACTGAAGCGCAATTAGTAACAAGAAACTCAATGGATTCTGAATGACACACTCCAACGGACAGTTGGATAGGCTCCATCTTCTGGAAATGGGCCCCTCGGATAGTGGCTGACCATCCAAACCGACTGAAGAGACGGGAACATCTAGACTTCTGACCCAAATGTTCAGGGCCTTGACTAGTCCAAAGTCCATAAAATTCCCAGCAGTGCCGCTATCGACAAAAGCGGATAGTTGTTCTTCGTGATCCCTCAGGACCAGTCGTGCTGGGACCAGGAGTGAATTTCTTGAGGAGACTAGATGACTACCCAACTGGAGCTCCTTGCAAACCGTCTGGGTTACTCTTTTTCCAACTGCATGGGCTGTTTTTTATGACAAAAGTCGGCCCTGTGGGCTTTTCCCCCGCAGGCCTAGGTTATGTCTTCTGGCTTTTTCCTCCTTGGAAAGACGATAGGACCCGATCTGCATGGGTTCCTCAACAGTCTGGAATTCCTATGGTAGGGAGACGGTGGAGAAACTTGCCGCTGCATCCTTCTCCAAACATCGTTCCTTCAGCCACCGATCAACCTTGATGGCAAGGCGCATGAGATCTTCTAGGTTTCTGGCAGGCAGGAAACTGAACAATGGCATCCATTACCTGGTCAGACAGCCCGATGCGAAATTGACTGTGCAGAGCTGGATCATTCCATCCGCAATCATTGGCCAAGCATTGGAATTCGGAGCAGTATTCTTCTGCCGTCCTTTATCCCTGGCGCAGGGACCAAAGCTTAACAGTAGCTGGCGGTAGCTGCTGGGTCCGGATCCTCATAAAGTAAGCCCAAAGCTTCAAAACATGCATCCACAGTCTGGAAAGCAGGGTCTTCAGGGCGCAGACTGAACGCCCAGGCCTGAGGATCCCCCTGGAAAAGCGTAATTACCAAACTGACTCGTTGGCGCTTGGACCCTGAATCGTTGCGATGGAGCCGGAAATACAGACGACAATTCTCCTTGAAGAGGTGGAACTGGCTGCGGTCTCCAGAGAATCTATCCGGAAGATTAACTTTAATGTCTATGGATGACGTTGGTGGTAACGGGGCAGAGGCTTGGGCTTGAGGGGCAGTGACTGATGGCCGAGATGGCTTCCTCCTGATCGTTCACTTTGTTCGTCAGGGTCTGAACCATCTGTCCCAAGCTGGACACCTGGGTGATGAGAGCATTTATGGCTTCTGCCATGGAGGGTTCCATCAGGGTAGGTATGGTATGGCCGATTATAATGTTACGGAGTCAGCTACCGAGGCACGGGGTCTTTGTTATCAGGTGGATTTCACCAGAGACCCTGATGTTGGGGATGGATTTGGCTGCGCCCCAACAACAGGTCGTGGCCCATTGAACCGGACTCGCGGGAGAAGGAAAAGAAACCCTAGATGGATACCAGATGGTGAAGAAAGGTGAAAACAAGGAAGCGGGAGACAGACCGAACTGGAAGGGACCGGCGGGTGACAAACTACACTGAACACGTACGTAACTAGGAATGGCGGACGGAAGGTAACTCACAGCACAGGGCAAGCAATGGTCAGATCACTAGGCAAAAGCACTAGGCACACGATATAGTAGACTACACCACTGACAGGTCAGAAGCTATAATCGGCACCAGGAACTGGGAGAGAGGGATTCAAATAGAGGCTACTGGTCACTGATTGGCTAGCAGTCAGAACGGGAGGATGCGGATAGGCTGTTTCCCCCAGAACGGGGAAAACTGCAATAGAGGAGAGAGCGTGCGCCTGACAGCAGCCCGAGACATGTGGGATTGTTTACATGCCGGCAGTGGCATGTGCGAGAGTGCTTGCGGGGAGAAGCAGCAGCGTCCGATGGAGCCGAGGTAAGCTACGGACCTGCCGCTTTATAGCGGCATGTAACATTTGGTACCTGTACGTTATCCACTCTGTATACAAACCAGTGCTCTTTACATCTAGGGTTAATTTCAAGGTACTCATTCCACCAAGTACCATTACCATCTGAAAAGCCCACATTTTTGTATTTGGCTATTCCACTTTAAATTCTAACTCACTCCTGATTCCACCCAGGGCCGGAGCTAGGTCCCTGGGCACCCTAGGCGAAGTTTGGCCTGCCTCCCCCCTTATATTCGCCCATTCATATGGCCCTTCAGGCCTCTATGTCCCCTTCACATTCCCCTTCAGGCCTCTAATTAGGTATTGCAGGCCCCCCTCCCCAGTTTTAATTAGATATTGCAGCCCCGTCCCTAGTTTAACTCATATATAGCAGCCCCCTCCCTAGTTTAACTCATATATAGCAGCCCCCTCCCCATAATAATCACTG
>WWET01003366.1:86133-107374 GCA_011038615.1 Limnodynastes dumerilii
TATAGTGGCTGTCAGATGGCACTCCTAGCCTAATAATTGAACAACTCTGGTGCACAACCAGCTCAATTGAGCACAATAGACGGAGAAAAAAGGTGGCACTCAGAGATTTGAAAGGTTCAACAAAAGACACTCAGGTCATGTAGGTTACACCTACATGGTTTAACCTATATGACCCGAGTGTCTTTTGAACCTTTCAAATCTCTGAGTCCCAGGCACCAATACATTTGCCAAACCAAAATCTGTGCATTTCTAATGATATACACAGGTGCACTGTGCCATGAAATTAAATAAGTTCATACAATAAAGTTCATACAATAAATTATTTGACATGGTCCGGTTACATAACAGCTTCTAGCTATGTGACTGGTCAAAACTAAGTGTCAAAAACTACTACCAAAAGAGGGGTGTGACATGGACATGCATTGTCTTCTTCCTTGCATAATTTTAGACCCCAGCTCGTAAGGAAAACATGCAGGGATCTGGATCTGGCCCATTGGCTGTATGTTTGGTGTCATTGCCCTGTTGCAGTATAAATTTGTAGCCAATCAGATGCCTCCCTGATTGTCTTGCAAGATGGATGAGTACCTCCCTGTATTTCTCAACATTGAGGACACCATTCATCCTAACCAAATTAATGACATGATATGCAAATCGCATCATAAATCCCCGAACCCTGTCAATCACCCCTGTAATCTCTAGCATTTCAAAGGATGGGGGAGGCTTGATGACATCATCAAGCCCTGCACAGCCTTAGTAACACTAGGGATTACAGTAGTAATTGATGGCTTATGGGGCTTGCGGGAGCTCTGCCAGCTCTCCCGGGATACCGGGAGAACTGCCCAAATTTCAGTAGCAACCCTGATCTTAATACTTTTTTGAAAAATTTTACACTAGAATGGGTCTAGGCCCAACCTGTTGTGGTAGTGACAGGGAGAGTGGTTATAAAGGTGGATTCCAACTAAACAATGGGCTTAACCACCAGCTTGTTTGTTTATTGATATAGGAAATGCAGGTTTAACACCTTTAATAGATGAAGTGAAAAACAACAGAGAGTCTCTGTGGCATTATAATAGTAATATAGTATTACTTGCTATAGGATCACACAGGATTTAAATAACATACACAGCAGCAGATGATAATATAAGCAGGATACAGATTGTATATGGTATACACAGCACACGCTTTAGTCAGTTTGTTACTCTGAGGGAAAAGCTCACCAGCAACAGTCTCCCAGTAATTACAGTAACTGTACACTCTCTCGCATGCTGCACCTCTGTTCAGTGCTTTAAATACAGGATTAATAGGTGGGATATAACAATTATTAATATTATAAGCTGACAATTGGTATATGTGGCATATTTTCAAAATAGTAAACAGCCGATGGTCTGACTCACCAATTTGCTGGTTCTGTAAATTTGCCAGTCATGAAATGCTACTCAGGACCTTCCTTTATCCGAACAGGTAGTATGTGTCCATCAGTGTTTTTAATGTCACTTTGATAGCGATGTTCAGTGATCCCTTCTTAGTAGAGTTGCGAGAGTCTGTATTTTCACTGCCGCTTTGATGTATGTAGGTTTGCAGAAGTTTCTCTCCACCTTCCTTGTCTCGGTGGGATCCTTCGCCTCGGGTCCGGATCGTCGGATGGAGGTGGGGATACGCCGACAGGTACCATGCAGTGAATAGAAATAAAGGCACCAAATCTGGTGCAGATAACTTAATACACAGATTTGTTCATTAAAAAGTGAATAGAGAATACTCACATTTTATTATGACATTATTTTAAATGCCAGATACCGCGTTGTAATAAAAAGTCAGTGTTTTCTCCGGTCTTAGCAGTAGATGCTGTGTAACAATATCGGTGTAAGTTAGTCAAACAGCTGATGTACCACCAACGCGTTTCGTCTGGAAACAAACTTCCTCAGGGTGTACTGGGGGTATGGTCAGGGGTCATATATATAGACCTATACGTATCTCATGTTAATAATATAAATTATCTATGACTATAAATACAATTCTGTTTTTTATATGACAAAAAATATTAACATATGTGTATACAGCATGGCTACACTTGTAGCCATGAAGCGCTCCGTTTACAGTGTGTGTCCAAAAACACACAGCTCTACTGTTCCTGACGTCACCTTCTGAAGTTAATCAGCACCCCCTACTGCCGGGAAGTTATATTGCAGACGCCGGGATCAAGAAAAGAAACTTTCTTCAGCATCTCCAGCACAGAAGATTTTTCAAGATTGAAGAAAAGAACAGAATTCATCATTTAATTTTTATTCATTTTATACACATGTACCACTTTATGTATACCACTTACTTTAGGAGAGATGACCACCTAAGGTAAGTGCATACACGTAGGGGGTAATGTTAGTTAGGTTTACATATTTTTACACATGTAACACTTTATTAAAGAATTGTAGGGGTTAATGTCTGTGTAGTGTTTTTTGTTTTTTTTTTGACACAAACTGTAAACGCTGTGCTGCATGGCTACAAGTGTAGCCATGCTGTTTACACAGAATTACAAGGATCACCTTTGCTGATCCTTGTAATTCAATGACTACAGCATGGCTACACATTGCAGCCATGCAGCACTTTGGATTTTTTTCACGCATGCGATTTCCCGTGATTATTTAAAGGGCTAATCGCTGTGATTTTTTTATGAAAATCACCGCGATTAAGCCCTAAAAGCATCGCATATCGCCTGTGTTTGAAAAAAATCGCATTTTAGTGAATTTGGCTAAAAAAATAAAAAAACGCAGGTAAATTGCGGCCCTGGGCATATATAGGTATATATAGGTAACTTCCGTTAAAAATTTACATATTCGATCCTAATATTTAAACATCATAAAACACATAAAAACAACTGTCCAAATACAAGGAAAAACAATCAATATCTCTAAGAGTGAGACAAAAACCAGTGCAGTAAAATTTAGATTATTTAGTCTCCCAATTCAGAAGTATAAAACTAGGGGAGGAGTTACTATATTGGATGGTATAATGAAAAAACAGTAGCTGATTGTAATCTTAAGTTATCCCAGTGAAATGATATTTATAGTTCACATACGATCAATATCTAAAAGGACTGCATTAAAATCACAGATAGAAAGTATTATATATAAAAATGGAGAAGATATATAGGATAAATAGTTGTTGACTTTTGGAACTACATAAAATTTGCTGTCCCAAAAATAAATGTATGCTGCATGATTAAATGTAGTCCCTGCTGTTCGTTGACGGCCGGATATATACATTCATTAACAGGGAGCTTATGGGTAACTATGATAAGTATTAGAACTGATCCTATCCAAAGGTCGGATCAATTGGATAATATAAAGTACATAACGGTGGTTGGCTAACATTAATCCCATCAAAAGATAGGGCCAATAAAACCAAAAATTGTCCCACAACAAAAATCATATGATTGTGGACAGTACCAATGAGATACTTAAAGGACTTAGTACAAAGTTATTAAAAAAACAAACAAAAACGAGGATAAGACAATATTGCAAGGAGGATCTAATAATTTTTGTCCAAACTAAATCTTTACAACCTAACATTTATTACAAACTTCCCATCCATCGTGGATTGGATTAATCCAGACAAGTGGGGCATATCCATAATGGGAGAAGTTAAATGATAAAACAAAACCATAGAATCATCAATGTATGAATAAATAAAACATTCCGAAGAAATCCAAGACTTACTATTAATCTACCTATTATACTACCTATCCGTAATAGGGTAAAATAATAAAAATAGGTGATCTGTAGTGTACATGGGGCACATGTAAAGGGAATAGAGTAATCGAGCCACCATATCGAATCTAACTAATCATAAATTATATTTCTAAAAAAACAATGTATATAAACAGATAAGAAAGGGTAATCCCTCTTTGGATATTGGATTTGTCAGAATAAATAAAAACCTCTAAAATACAATAGACCCTTTGTGTAAATACACATAAAAACCTATAAACCCTAAGTAGAGGACACAGGTCTCATAGAGGGAAATAAACCAAAATATATATACATATATATAGTGCAGTGTATATATCAAAATTTATGGTCAGAGATGGAGTGGATAAAAAATACCAAGGGGTCCATTCTGGAATATTATTATCATTAAAAGAATCTCAGCAACTTTTACATTTTTACATTTCTAGATCAGTTATGGGGCGAGAGACCCACTTCTCAGTGATCGGACTCAGTATCCAAACTTCTTTCGCACAGTTCAGAATGACCAAGTGCAACATGTGGCCATTGCAAAGTTAGTGAAGAGTCTTGGGTGGAACTGGGTTGGAATCATCACATCAGATAATGATTCTGGAAAATGGGAGATGGAATATCTGAGCAAACAATTAAAGAAGCATGGAATCTGTGTTGAATTTAAAATAAAACTTTCTAACTCATTGAATTATAAAATTCCTCTTGAGTTGAAGACTTTTTCTACTGAAATTGTCATTATTTGTGGAACTTATACGAATGAGTTTGCTATATTTCTGCGCAGTGTAGCAGATATTCTCTGTAACACAACTATAATACTTACAGTGTCATGGTCACATATCAGAGAACTTATGCTTCTTGATATGAAACAGCTATTTAATTGCAGTTTGGCATTATCCAGCCCATTACTGGAAACCCCTGGATTGCAGGAACATTTATATAAGCTTCACCCATCTACTCATCCCACAGACATGTTACTGGAAGATGTGTGGTTGTATAACTTTAGATGCTTATCAAGAAATCCTTTTAAGAATAATCTCTTTTCAAAGTTATTAGGGTGCAGTTTCCGTGACTGTAGAGGGATGGAGAATTTAACTCACAATCAGATTAATAATTCTATTGGAGTTACAGTCAACTACCAAGTGTTTAATGCAGTTATCCTTATGGCACTTGCTTTAAATAATGTGTATATGGCTTTACAGCTATATGGAGGAAAGCAGGATTTAAAAACATTTAGTTTTGAACACAAGGTGAGTTCAAATATCAAGTAATATAGAAAATAAGTGGAATAACATTTTCTATTTGGTACGTCCTTGTTAAGAAGAGAATTTGACATACTTTGGCCATATAAAGTATGTTACGTCTGCTACTATATGCTGGTATTATTGCTATAGTTATAGAATTGTACTTTTCATTTAATAGCATTTGTACATTTTTTCAACCTTGACAATTAGACACAATGCTTGCAATTAATAAATCAATTCTTTCAAAACTCACTTTTATTATTTTATGCTATTTAAAGCTAAGAAACTTTGTAAATAAATGCAATGGACTATTATCATTTGATGACAATGGAGACTTTCTCGAACAAATAGATATCGTGAGTCGATACAGGACACAAATAGTCAACAACGAAACAATTGTCTACGCACACAGTCTAGTGGGAACTTTCGATTTATCTCTCCCAGAAGAACAACAGATGTATATTATACCGCGGACAATTACATGGAAACATGGAAAGGTAAACTCAACTATTTCAATATAATAATTTCTGAACTGAGCCAAGCTGGAGAAGCCAATAATACAACTGTAATGTTGAATATATAATTTCCGAAAAGGTTTTTATACCAGCAATTATGTTGGTAAGGTTAGAAATCAGTCAATAACATGATACTCTTACAGACATTTGAGAAAAAAAGTGTTTTTTTTTTTACATATAATATATTCTTTGCATTCTACTGCACTCTATTGTGTTTGCACTAACAAGTAAAAAACTATAAAATAATCCTAATGGAGGCACCAGAGAGTGTTACTAAACACAATAATAATATTGATAATTGTATAAATAAAATTAATAGAAACAAACAATCAAATAAAAATATTAAATATACTAATCAATAAATATTCAAGGGGTAGTGATACACAGCAGCTGCACACTCTCAAAAGATGCAAATCTAAAATAGGTCATAAAAAAAGCAGAGTTGCGCTAAAAGTATACTACACTTCAAACAATCATAGAAAAAAAAATCAATAATGCTATCATCCAAGTGCTAATAAAAGTAAAAGATACTTATTCATTAATTAAAAACACACAGCAATTATTAAAAGACAAAATAAAACAAATATATATATATGAAAATACCCCAGATAAATTTATACCATAAGGAGCATTAAAATGTTGAGTTAATCAGAAATAGCTCAAACCTCAGAGGAGAAGTCCAATAATGTTCATATAACGATAGAATATACACCCCAGATAAAGTTACATCATAAGGAGCATTAAAATGTTGAGTTAATCAGAAACAGCTCAAATTTCAGAGGAGAACTCCAATAATGTTCATATAACGATAGAATACATTGGATATCATTATCTTTTCTGAAGGCAATAAAGAGAATTGTGTAAATTTGGCAGTCAATATGGATAAAATTCTGCAGGTTTGTGCATTAGATGATAGTGTCCCTTATGGGTGATAATGATGGCCCATATTCAGACCACCGGACGTATTGCATATACGTGTTTACCGAAATTGGATACTGTGCATGCGTAGTTAAAAAATTACTACGCATGCGCAGTATGCCTACAGAAGCCAATCAAATTCTAGCGCTCACTTTCTTTTTACATAGTAGAGAATGTCATCTAAAATCTGATTGGTTGCTATGGGCAACATCTCTACGTTTCCAAACCCTCAGCTTAGTAAATCTGGCCTTTAGTCTGCTAAAATGTACTAGGAGTATACTGGTTATCAGCAACGTCTATATTTCTCACCCTGCAGCAAGTCCTGTTCACACTTTTTCCTCTTTATTATACAATATTTTTGTGGGTAGTTTGTTGTTCTCCAAGAGCCAGTATGCCCTGTTTCTACAATTATCAGCATGCCCTTATTTATTTATTTTGTTATATTGTAGTGGCAGGGGGGGGTATGAGGGGTGGTTTATTTATATAAAATACTTTATTTTTTTACTCCCCTTTTCTCATTTAAATATCGTGGAACTCCCAGGCAGTCAGATGCAGACACAGATGGATGGGCACACTTGTGCCCAACTTTCTGTGCGTGCTCCCGATCTGAGCATGCGCAGTGCTCATTTTTGCAGCACTTCAGTCTAAAAAATAGACAGAAGCGCAGCTCTGGATCAGCCCCACACAGTCCAGCTATTTTGTTATTGTGCTGTCTGCTGTCATGCATCAGTGTTTTTTGAAGCAGACATTTTGGATCTAGCAAGTCTATAAATAAAATCCACAGCGCAGGTCTGTCCTATACTCAAAAATAAGGAAATAAAAAAATAAATGTCATCTTACGGTGGTACCGTATGTTTTGAATTATGTCATGATGCAACAATCTGTACTTGCTGTATCCTCCAGTCCATGTTTAAAATGGCAGTGGCTGGGATCGCCTGCTAATGAGTGTGTGTATTTGTCATATGACAATTTTGAAAGAAGGTCAATTTCAAAAAAAAGTTTAGAATGGTGGTACACTTACAATACATGGAAAGCATTATTGGATTGGATTACATAAAAACACTTCCAGTTCTATTACAAATATAGTTCAAACTGTTTTTAGACATGTCAAAATAATTTGTCAAATTTACATGGTTACAATTTATATTTGAATTACTTTAAATAGATCATGGAAGAGGCACTTACTCTGACTATTTGCACTATTTGTATAATTACAAATGAAACTCCTGATGCAGCTGTACACAGCCCTGTGAGTCCGGAGGAGTTGTCTTTCTCCACATCTACTGTTCACTTCACATCTTGCTCCTATTGAACCCTTTTTCTCTCTGTGCAGTTCTGAAAAATACAAAATAGTAAAATTGTTTACAAACAATAGCAGGGACATGTAAGAGCTCCATTAGGGTGGTCACCTTTCAGTAGGCCAATGCCTTATTCTATATCCTGAATGATGGCCATCCATGCACAATTGTATGCGACATGCTATTCTATGGTATGGATTTAAAAGAGCTTTAGAAGACAGGGTTTCACAGGATAGGCGTGGTCACTTATAATAAAAATAAATTGTACAAATGAAAAAGTTTACATTTCACAAACACACAAGTCTGCGTTCCAATTCAAATATATAAAATGTGTGTAAGTGTATAAATAAATGGAGAGGTGCAGCCAAGGTGACCACTGTGTAACTACAAGGAACAAATAACAAGTCCGGCACTCCATAGAAACATTATATAACACTATGTGTCACCACATACATAAAAAGGAGGTTTAGGTTATATACCTAATATAGCTATTGGGTTAAGCTCACCTGCCCAGTGTCAAGGCACTTCCACCAGGTGAGTCCCTATCCATTTTCTATATGTGTACTCAGGAGATCTGTATTAAGACACTCCTGCTATTTGAAAAGCGTGCAGCGGATTATACATTTCTATTAGCAGCAAAAGGATTGGAAATCACCTTACCTAACAGTCACACATTACCACCACCTTGACTATGTCTCTTCTGACTACTTCATCCTAAATGAATCAGGGGAAACTTCCTGGAAATGTGGAAACACCACAAGTAATTTCATATAAAATACAGGTACATATACAAAAAAAATATGCTACACACCAATAAGTACAATTATTCACACCATCGTGTCACACCGCTCTCAATAACATTTATGCTTTATTTTAGGTTGTTTCCATAAAATGTGTACTATAGTTCCCATTCAAGAATACAAAAACAACAATACTAAACAGGTCATGTTTACTAATAATCTTCTAATATTTGTATCCCACAGGTTCCAAGAGGTTTGTGTTCTCCTGTCTGTCTTCCAGGAACCAGAAAAGCCATCAAGAAAGGTTATCACACATGTTGCTATGACTGTATCCCCTGTTCAGAAGGAGAAATCTCCAATGTATCTGGTGAATATATTATTATTGTTACACAACGTCAATCAAGTTGCAGAGTGTAAACAAGTTTTTTCTTATGTGTATTGCCATCCTCCTGTCAGCCTCAAAGTGTGTCCTGGACAGACAGCTGAATTGAGGATGGACCTGTACACACAGTCATACTCAGTTAAACCTTTCCCAAAGTTAGGTTTATCTCTGCCATGCATGGCGAGCCAATCTGCTGGGAAAAGTTGAATAGGGCTTCAGAAATCATTAAAACTTTACGTACTTACCAATTAGCAGCTGACAGCTTCCTGCAGAGATCATCAATGGGTGATGTCAACCATTCAGTGTCCTACAGTAAGAGTGTATGATTCACAGGATGAGACATACACTCTCTCTGTAGGACATTGAATGGGTGATGTCAGCTACAATGTCTGATCTCTTTAGGAAGCCAGCAAAATTAACAAAGTTTTAATGATTTACTAATAGGCTGCAATCTAGCTTTACAATTTTGAAATGAGCATCTTAGAATGAAATAAGTAAAATGTAGCACTCACTGAACTTAGGGAGAGTATATGGTTGTGCTGTATGTTAGGGCGAGCTGCTGTTTCTTAGGTTTGTTCCCAACGGAACAGAGTGTGATAGTAGTAATGGATAAAGAAAGCTAGCGCTACAGCCTGTGTTAGAGTCCTAGGGTATAAGTGATAAGTGGAGTATTATATATATAGGATCCTAGCGCTAGTAGGAGAAAGCTGCTGTTTGGGGGGAATTGCAGTGCCCCCAATTACACAAAGACAAAAAGGAAGAAAGGGAAACAGCGCTATAACCAATAAATAACAACAAATCTAAATGCTGGTTCTGTTGAAAGAAAGTACAAAACGGCAAACCTAGAGTCAAAAAGTATCCAATTTATTACACAATAAAATATATGTATTTAAAACTGTGTGGGAGCTACTAATAAAATAGATGCACTGTACAGTTGATCAACAGATATCATACTAAATAGGCACTTTAAATCCAATTCAAATCCAGTTGCTGGAAATCGCAGGCAAATAATATATCAAAATCTAATTTGGAAACCCTATTCCAGGAGGGTTCCTCTTTAGAGAGATTAGACGAGGTTGATCCTATCCCTATTTTTGATGTCCAGAGGTCTCAAAGTTTGGACACCACTAATGGGGGTGGACCCCAGAGGAATCCTTTTAGGGTCCCTTCAGATTTTTTTCCTCACAAATATAAAAGTCCTTCTATTCAGGCCTTTTATAACTCTACCCTTAATGATTTTAAAAAAACTATGTCTAGTTTCAAACTCAGATTTTACTATTAAATCTGGGAATCTTACAAAATGGGAGAGAATTGCCCTTAAGGAACTTTGCAAAGACTCCACTCGGGTCATAAGGGCGGCCGACAAGGGGGGCAGCGTCGTTGTCATGGACTCCACATTTTATTATGAGGAGGCCATGAGACAATTGAGTGACGCTTCCTTCTATGTTGGTCTCTCTTCTGACCCTACTAAAATGTATAATGAGGAATTGTTTTCCTTTCTAGACAAGGCACTGGAGGAGGGGTGATATCCAAGGATATTTTTAATTTTATTTTTTCTCGTCACCCACTTATTCCAATATTTTATCACCTCCCCAAGGTTCATAAGTCTTTATCCAACCCACCTGGATGACCGATTATTTCGGGAGTCCAGTCACTAACATCAAACCTTTCTGCTTATGTGGATTCTAAATTACAAAAATACGTGAAGACTCTTAATTCCCATCTTAAAGATACTAAACATCTTTTAAATTTAATTACGGAGATTGACTGGCGCCCTACATATGCTTTTTTATCTTTGGATGTCCAGTCCTTATATACACATATTCCACATAAGAAGGGCTTGATGGTGGTCAAATACTATCTTGACCAGGATGGGGACTTATTACCTGGGGAGAGCACTTTTATTTTGGATGCTATTTGGTTTATACTTACACACAATTATTTTCTTTTTGATTCTAAATTATTTTTGCAGGTCACCGGGACTTGCGATGGGCACCAGGTTCGCCCCCAGCTTTGCCAACTTATACATGGGCCAATTTGAGGAGCTACATGTGTGGCAGAGCTTTTGGGGGTTGAACCTGGTGTTCTATAAGCGGTTCATCGATGACCTGCTTTTTATTTGGGATGAGGATCTAATTTCAGCAAAAACCTTTGTTTCTGAATTAAATCACAATTCTTTTAATTTAAAATTCACTTTTCAGTTTCACACACAAGTTATGAATTACTTGGATATCACCCTCTCCCTTCTAGGAGATCGAGTCATTTCTATAAACTATTCCAAACCCACAGACGCCAACTTTAGAAGTTGCCACTATGAACCATGGCAAAAACATATTCCATATGGACAGTAGGTTAGGCTACGCCACAACTGTAGCAATATTGATGATTTTAGGGTTTAAGCCAAACTAATGACAAGAAAGTTTAGAGAGAGGGGTTACCCGGAAGAGCTTTTGGAGACTGCTCTAGAAAGAGCTACAAAGCTAAACAGAGAGGACCTCTTGATTGTAAAGGAAAGAAAGGAAAATAAAGAGGAAAAACCTCTGGATGATAATATCATGTTCATTTCCAGATTCAACAAGAAGTCTAGTCAGATTAAACGCATTATTAAGGACAATTACTATTTTTTTAAGCAGGATGATATTCTTAATCCCATACTTGGACCTAATCCTAAAATCGTCTTCAAAAAGAGTAAAAATCTTAAAAACATATTGGCCCCAAGTTTGGAGAACAGGAAGGAGAGGGAGTGATTAAAAATGAACTAGTAGGGTGTTACAAATGCAACCGAAATGTATGCCTAACCTGTGGCAATATTGAAAACAATCTCAAACAGTTTACCTCCACTTCTAATGGCAAATCTTTTCCCATTACAACTTTCATTAATTGTGAAACAGATTTCTTGGTATATGGATTAGAATGCTCCTGTACGCTCCAATACGTGGGGCGCACCACGAGGAAGCTAAAAGAAAGGTTCCGGGAACATAAAAGGAACATCATTAAACAAGTACAAACACACAGCGTCTCTAAACACTATTCAAAGGTACACAAGGACGACCCCTCATGTTTGAAAATCTGGAGGATTGAATGGATTAGACCTACACTGAGAGGAGGGAACAGATTCAGTAGGCTCTGCCAACGGGAGGCCTACTGGATCTTTTCCCTCCAAACCTTAGCCCCAGATAGGCATAATGATATAATGGATATAATAGAATTCAATGATACTGATAATATCACGTACTCAACATAATTTAATATAATATTTAATTTTCAATTATGGGATTATACGAATTTGGGATATTCATAATTATCTACAAAAAACATCTTATCACTGTTTAGATTTTTATGTATTATTTTACTTTAAGTAGTATTTTGTATTTATTTGGTTCACTGGAGTTCTGGGGAGTGGAAGCTGTCAATTCTTCTTGACTATACTAAGGGTCGCGTATTGTGTACTAAAAACTAAATACTAAAAACTAAAAACAAATTTTAAAAAAATTCTCAAATGTCAGACTTGTGATCGTAATGTAAAGACATATAATTTTAACAATTATTATTAGGAGGTTTCTGGGATATTTGTTTATTAAGAACATCTTTGACTCTTGAGATCTTCATTGATTGTGAAATTATTTCCTCTGAAAAATCTTTATCTTTGAAATTGAGAAGTACTCTAATATTATGAACCTTAAATGCCTGCCTTGTGACGGGGTTAATAACGGGAATAATATTGAGGATATTCTAAATTCTCAAAATGTTTTCTGACTATAGAATTGAAACATCTCCTTTTTGTATGTAAGGTTTTTCCTTATAGGAATATTGATAATATAAAGGACTCTTCAATAAATCAATTGTTCATGTACATTTCTATATCATTTTTATTTCTTATTAACAATAAAAATGGGAAAAACATCCTCTTATGATCTTAAAATCTCAAAACTTAAAACTTATAAATTTAATGAACTGATGAGTTCAGATGGGATTCTATGGATTTCATATATAAATTTTGAACCGATAGAGGATATGCAGAAGGGAAGAAAAATAAATTGAAAAGTTAAAATTAAATATATATAAAAGCAAGAACAAAAATGAAAATGAATATATATTTGCTATGCGAACTAGACAATTAGGGGTAACAATCTTTGTGTTCTGGATCCCGTTTCTGTTGTTTTCAATTTTCTCTGTTATAGGATGTATACCTTTGAGTAACTTGTGGTATATTACCCATATGTGGGAACCTTCCCTGTATTCAAATGTATTCTCCTGATAGCTGGGAGAATAAAGTGCAAAATGGCAACTAAGTGTTTTTTATTGTTAATTTGTGGATAAGTATTGTTTAATGTCAATATTGTGAACCCAATGTATTTAATAACTGAAGGTTGTTGTGAAGGTTTAGCAAAATATGACTGATTACTCCTTTGCATAACGGCAAGTTAAACAGGAGAAGGACGGCAAAACTAATTAATTAAGCTACAGCTAAGTTCTCTCCTCTTATACGGCAACCTGGATGAGACTTGTATTGCTTTGAGAAAGTCTGCGGGCCAGACGAAACGCATAAGCAAACTACTGCACACATGGGAAGCTCTCACTTACTTTATCTCGGTTTGCACTCTACATTGGCATCGGCACTTTGTCACATTTAGCTGCTTGGAATAAGCAGTCGGAGACCTTGAACCCTGAAGCGGGTAAAGGGTGGCTTCGTGGATGGCTGTTGCGAGGCTTTGACCATTTGTGAACGGTTTTTGTGGAACTAATCAGTTCAGCATTGCGGAAGGTGGCCATAGACATTACCGCCAAGAGCAAGATCCTCAAGGCTGGGAGGACTGGGTATCTTTTACTAACGTCCCGAGGATCAGGTAATACCATTTTCTTCCTTGATTACTATGCAATACTATGCATATTAAGCCCTATGAAAACCGCTCCACTATATATTTAAATTTTGATATATTATTTGCCTGTGATTTCCAGCAACTGGATTTAAAGTGCCTATTTAGTATGATATCTGTTGATCAACTGTACAGTGCATCTATTTTATTAGTAGCTCCCACACAGTTTTAAATACATATTTTAATTGTGTAATAAATTGGATACTTTTTGACTCTAGGTTTGCCGTTTTGTACTTTCTTTCAACAGAACCAGCATTTAGTTTTTTTGTTATTTATTGGTTATAGCGCTGTTTCCCTTTCTTCCCATAAGTGGAGTATTGTAAATTATGGGTTAGGTTGTATGGTATAGTTAGAGGGGTTGTGTAGGAGGATGAGTGATGGGGTATGGAATTCAGGAGTGGGGGAGGAGAAAAATGTCCAGGGTAGAGTTATGATACAGTCCCAACCTCTATGTGAGGATTAGATGGGTCCTAATAAGTCTGTTATGGACAGAAAGTTTATCTGTGGTTTATCAGAGTAGAGAGTTCAATGATGTGCTCCTGAGGGGGGCAGTGGGCTGCGGTGCTTCTGAGGGTAGAATGTCCAGACAGAGATGTGGGAGGTAGGCAGAAGGAGAGAGAGAACAAAAACGAGAGTGACCTCCTAGTGTAGTATGCATGGCTACATGTGGAAATAATACTACTCACACTTTGGTGGTTATATGTGCGCATGTAGTTATATCGGGTGGCGGGGATGCCACTTCATGTCTCCTGGTCCTCGGTTGAAGGTGCCTCCTCCGTCTGGGTTCCTGGTGTCGGCGGCCGTTCCCCCTGCTGTGGTGTTTAAACCTCCTGCAGATAAAGAATTAGTCCTCTCACCGTACTGGGGGTGCTGCTCCCTGCTCCCTGGGTCTCTTACCGAAAGTGCCTCCTTCCGTTCTGGGTCCTTGGGCTGGTGGCGTCCTGTTCCGGTGCTGGGTTACTGCGGCTGGATTCTGATGCTTTGCGGTTGTGCTGTGCACATGCACTAACTTCCTGGTCTGTACCTGATGACGTGTCTGTCCACTCCAGCGTATATATATATGGATGGAGGGTGTTATTAGTCGATAACGGTTAGTGGATTTTTCCCCTCCCCAACTCCTGAATTCCATACCCCATCACCCATCCTCCTACACAACCCCTCTAACTATACCATACAACCCTAACCCATTATTTACTATACTCCACTTGAATATCACTTACACCCTAGGACTCTAACACAGGCTGTAGTGCTAGCTTTTTTTTATCCATTACTACTATCTTAGAATGAAAAGCTGTATCTGAGCCCTAATGTAGACAGCTGTGTTTTTCTCATGTTGTCGGTTATAACATTAGTTTCCTGCATCTTGCCAGCTCCTTACTATGTGTGTTTCCCTGATGTATTTTATCTCTTCTCTGCCTCTGTTTATCTGCCTTCTGGTTCCTGGCACACATTATCTAACCTTTCCTGTCAGTTATGTCATCCAGTGTGTGTGTAGTAGGTGCAGCTTGCTGCATTTTCCCCCTGTTCTGTCTCTCTGACACAGCACTCTTCTGTCTCTCTTTTTGCTCTCTTGCAGAGAGCTATTTGCTTTTTCCATCTCACATTCTTTCTGAGTATCTTACTCAAACTAGTCTGTAGCTCTTTATACAAAAACTAAAGAAATACTACAAAAGGGTTTATTTTAGTTTATTTATTTTTAAGAACTTTTATTTGAACTTTGTTACCATTTGTGTAAATCATATATTTAAATATACATAATCCATTGGTTTCCTGATCCAAATTTTAAGAAATGATTTTTAAGGTTTATTGTCGGTACCAGCAATGTTTTATTCACACTAACTTTTTGTATTTTTTACTTTTTTTCAATGTTCCACATATAAATCGCAGTATTGACTTAAGCTCGTGTTGACTAAATCGCCTAATGATCGCTGTAAAATCGCCATCACAAAAATCGCCCTGTAGTAGAGACGCTCTTGTTAAAATCCCCATCATTATTGTTTCCCGTCCTATGGTACCTATAAAATGTAGTTCCTAATTACAATCAGATGTGGCTTTATTCTTAGTGGATATGGAAGGATTTTTTGTTTGTGGTTTGTCAGTAGCTCTGAAAGCAGGGAGGAGAGAGACTATCACCAGCCCCAGGTCCTGCACACGCAGCGCATCATCCGGCATCCTTGTGTCTTTAACGTGCGTATGGACCTGGACTGCTTGTCTGACCAGGAGGTTGTGCATCTGTTTTGGCTGAACCGTGCTACCCTCCTGGGAATTTATGAGCAGGTGAGGAGGGATTTAGAACCAGCAACAGCTCGTTCCCATGTATTGTCTGGGATGCAAAAAATCAATGTGTGTCCTCCACTAGATCTTTTCAGGCAGTCACAAGGAGAGTGGTGGGACTTTCACAGGCCAGTTTTTCCTGTCACTTGACTCATGTGTTAACTGCACTAAAGAAACTTGCACGTACATATATTTGCTTCCTCAGCCTGGAGTCACAATGGCGAGCTCAGAAAGTAGCATTCTATAGTATATCAGGTTTTCCAAATGTCCTGAGTACTATAGATTGCACTCACATACCACTGAGAGCACCTAAACAGAGAGCACATGTATATATGATCAGGCATTACTATCATTTCCTCAATCTGCAGGTGGTCTGTGATGCTAACATGAGAATTGTGAGTGTCTTTACTGGCTACCCTGGGTCATGCCATGATTCCTATATTCTGAGGCAGTCATCCTTGTATGATAAATTTGAACATGCTCAAATGCCTTAAGGATGGCTGCTGTGTGAGTTATATGATTTGTATCTGTAACTTGTGTGTTTATAATTATTTTTTACCGCTTTGTAATGTTAGTTTTGTCTCTCTTCTCATAGGGGACTCAGGATATAGGTGTCGCTCCAGGCTGCTGACACCTCTATTGAATCCACATACTCCTGGGCAACACAATTATAATGAGGCACACATTTCTAGTAGAGGAGTGATGGAACGTACCTTTGGCCTTTTAACAGCTAGGTTCAGGTGTCTTGATAAAACTGGTGGCGTGTTGCTTTATAATCCTGCAAAGGTTGCTGAGATTGTGCTTGTATGTTGTCTCCTGCATAATGTTGCCCTAAACCAACAATCCCCTGATATTATTGTAGTTGTAGACCCACTGCAGGAAGCCCCTTTACCATCCAGAGATGTGCTTTCTACTGAGGGAGGGAAGCAAATTACGGATGAGTTAATAAATAATATGTTTTCATATTTTATAGATGTAAATGTAAATGTAAATGACTTCATATATTTTATTGTGGTGTTGGTGTTTTACCTTTGTGTTTGGCATACTATTTTTAGATATCAATACTGTGTATGTCGATATTTTCTAGTACCCATTATAAATAATGTTTAAATAAGGAGACCTTTATGAAATGCGAAAAATTTATTTTCATAAACATAACCATGGTTTTATATCACCAATCATATGTGAAATAATCTCAAATTATAACATATAACATTTCAATACAAATGTGACACTAACATTACTTAGTAAACTAAGTATGTAATGTTTTCCTCCTCAAGGATTGCTTGGTGGGTGTACTTGGATGCTGGCGCCCTAGCTCACCCCTTGCACGTGCTCCACGCCATTGTGGAGTGTTTGGTGTGGAACTGATTGGCGTAGTAGCAACACTTGTGTCAGCAGAAGAAGATATTGTTGAAGGTTGGTGCTGTTGCTGTATTTGTGACAACATTTGGGCAGATAGATGGATTAAGTGAGCATTTAGCTCACGCTGCAGATTATTCCCACTTATTATTGCATTAGTATTTTGGGTCATAATGATATTAAGTTGTTCCACGGCAGCACCTAGAGGATTATAACCCATCCTAGTGATGGTTTGGGATCTTTTAAAAACATATTGTATTCTGCGCATTGAGGAGTGGTGACTGGTAATAAAGTTGGCCTGGCTCTGCCTTATTCGTTCCATAGTTGCAGCAACTTGGAGCAAAACATCCAGATGGGCTGCAGATGTTGTCGGTTCCTCTGCTTGAGCCTGTGCTGGAGGTGGTATTTGCTTAGGGGTAGGATTAATAGCCTTGAGGTCCAAGTAAAATTCTTCAATGTTTGGATCTCTATCCACAGGTTCAAATGCTACCTGCTGTTCGACGGTTGGCCATTGCTGTTCATCTGGGAAAAATGTAAAATAGGTAAGCACACAGTTTATATTTTTTTAAGACAACATTAACAAGACATTCCAGCATTTTTTTGACCCTTTTCTCTTACAAATACATCAACACTTCGATTCTATGTACAAAAGGGGACATGAAGAAACTCACCAACTGACATCAACAGATGACCTCTCCAACTCCTCTATGAACTCATCTGCAGATTTGTGTGGCAGTGAAGGATTAGCAACTGTGAAAAGGTAACACATAGAGGCATCAATACTGAACACGAGTGTATTGATTTTACATTTTAATATACATAATAAATACTATACCTTCTCCAGATGGAGCATCCGTGTCCTGGACATTAACTCCCTCCAGGACCTCATTCGCAAAAATCCCACACATTTGGTCCTTATAGCTATGGTAGTGGAAGTTCTTACGTGGCCCACCACCAGTTCACCAGTTTGTCTTGCTGCCTTCCGCTCAGCAGAAAGTTTACTCTTTAATTTAATTTTAATACCAGAGAGCCTCTTCCTGCAGCTTGTTTCTGATCTCTTGTAAGGTCCCACTGCGTTTACACAATCAACTACTTTTTTGCCAAAGCTTTTGCGACCATAAGTTGTTGTGGGCAATTGGTCATCTAGCAGCTCTGCATAGTTGGTGAGTACAGCTTCCACCAGGGCGCAATTTTCATTATGGGAAAACCTAATATTTCTCCTGCTCTTTGTTTTTTTAGGTGCAGCACCCTCAGCAACAGGATCTTCTGATCCTGCAGCAGGCACACTTTGGGCCTGATGCAGACCTACGGCTGCCATCGTTTTTATGGCAGCCGTATGTGTAAGAATGGCATTTCTGCCGTTCTGTGCATGCACCAGGCAGATGTTGCCCAGCGTAATCCATGGCTCTGGGTGCCATGGATCTGGTGTCCGTAACTACAGAGAAGGGGCGTGCAGCACTATAACTACGCTGTAGTTACGGAAGGTAGGCGGAGGGAGGGAAATTAGGAAGGGAGGGCTGGGTTTGAAACTTACAATCCTGTGGCTGGCGTAATTACAGACTGTTACGCCGGCTCAAATTAGGGTAGACTTCAGCCGGCGTAACAGTCTGTAAATACGCCGGCCACAGGGGGGTGTTGGGGGAGTGCACCAGAGCTACGCTGGCCGTACTTACGGACAGCGGCCTAGCGTAGCTCTGGATTTGGATCACCTTTGTCCCTGTGATGGGCCCGGATTAAACATTATCAAACTATGGAATTAATAAATGAAAATAAGGAACAATGGGCCAGATCCAGAACAACACTTGTGAGCGAATTTACGCGTGGCGGACATGTAAAATCGAGTTTTGGTAAGTACTGTGCATGCGCACCATAGAAAATACGCTCCATAACGTAGCGTAAATCCTTACGTGTGGGCGTGCTAATTTTACGTATTTTACATTTGAAATACGCTATGTAGGCGGGGGTTTTCATTTTAAGTGTACAGTATGGACGTGCTTAGCTGCGTAAGTCCGTGTTGACCATACGTACGTGTGCGGACGTAAGCGGTTACGTGGGAAAAAGTTAAGGTAGGGTTTGGAAAGCGGAATTCGGACAAAATACGTACATTCAATGGGTGTGCCTAGGGGTGTGTATAGAAGGTATGCACGTGTAAATACGCTATGTCAGTTAACGGATTGGAAGCGGAGTTCTGGATCTACCCTAATGTCATTAACAAACCGTAAAGCATAATCATGCAAACTACTAAGACATTGTATTATTAACAGGTTTTCTAGATATTTGAGTAAGAGTTATATATGGTGTGTCTTGTTAATAAACATTATTAATTAACTACATTTGTTAAGGTTTTAATTTGGGTAAATTTACATCATTAACTAGTTTAGGTATGTGTGTATGTATGTGTGTGGTTCAAAAATTAGACAAATAGTGGTGTAGGGACACAAGAAGAAACAGTAAGTAGGTCTTAGCCATGATGTACAGGTCACTTGATAGGGGTTGAATGTAGGTGACCAGCAAAAACTATCAAACATTGCAGACAGAAAACTGTACAGAAGGATACTTACTTTAATGATAAAAATAAAGGGTGCAAAACAACAATCCAATGCTTCTAAAGCACAACAATAAGATCCAACATTGCTAAATCAGCAAGCTCACTCTCACAACCAAACTCCTACAACACTCTGAACTAAAATGGAGGCCAAGCAATGTTTACATAGACTTCAGAATCTCTGATCTTGCGGGACTTGTGTAAAGCACGGTGATTATCTTGAAAAGCCAGGGTTTTGGGGACTAAAAATGGACACCTATACTTTTGCACTATAAACATTGAAGATGCAGTGCTCTTTCATGAAAGAGGACCACGATTTATAGTCAAAGAAAGCAACGCCTATCGACAGCACTTTTAAAAAGCGATGCAAAATGGACGTTTAGTGAATACGGCGAAATCGCCCACAAATCTCTGAGATACTTGTCGATACCAAATCGCTTAGCAAAAGCGACCTTAGTAAATATACCCCCTAGTCTGTTCCTTCTGACTCCTCTGGCAGTGTTCTGACTGCTCTATCCTGCCCTCTGGCTTTAGTCTCTATCATTATATCTAAGCCCTTAGCCCTTAATTCTGAGTCATTTGATCTTGCTCATACTGTGCAAGTGTGTATGGATGTCATTGTGTGATTAGGGTAAATTTTAAGAGGTGGCCAGACTTTTGGACTTAGGGATCTACTCTAAATGTTAAAAAATCTTTTGAGATCTACCATAGTCCAATATAATCATAACACAATACTTTAGGGGGTATGAGCCAATGAACACATAAAACAAACTAAACATTAATGTTTGCCTAATTAGAGGGTGTTTTAAATTTGTATTTGTACAATTGAATTTGTACAAAAAACAAGACATGGCCTGGCACTCTAACCATTACTCAGTTACTAATCACCTCTATCTTTAAAATAAAAATCCGAGAATTAGTTAGACCTGGGAATCTCCATTTGAGGTATGCTATTGGTTTAGAAAGCTATTGGATATGTGACCCAAATTTGAGGCTCTAATTAGAGTTAAGATTAGAGTTAGGACTGTTCAGCAGAGAAGCCTTGTAAGTGGCGAACAGCTTATCACGTATCTGCAGATATATGTAACTAATTCTCTGATTTTTATTTTAAAGATAGAAGTTCATGATTAGTAACTGAGTAATGGCTAGAGTGCCAGGCCATGTCTTGTTTTTTGTACAAATTCCCCTTGCCTTGTGCACCAGTCATATATATTACTTTATAAACTGATTTTGTAGCTGCCTCCATTTTGGATATGTGGTTTAAAGTCTCTCTGAGATTGTAGCTGAGAGGGGGTGCGGTCTCAGAGTGGCAGTTTGGGAGACCTGGGAATCTCCATGTGAGGTATGCTCTTGGTTTA
>WWET01003366.1:124909-135942 GCA_011038615.1 Limnodynastes dumerilii
ATATATATATACACACACACACACACACACGCACACACACACAGTCAGGGAAAGAACCAGGAGTAAGCAACAATAACAACAAACAGAAACAAAAAAGGACACCACAAAATTTGATATTTAGATTAGAAATATGACCCTATACTCTGGCACAGACTGCTGCACAGAGTGAGATTTATATGACATAACTCCTTCCACTATTGTCAGAGATTACATAACAAAAACCATAAAGAGCCAAGTAGTAACCTGACACAGTGTACTGCAAGAGATGGTGTCTGAAGATAGCTTGAAGACATGGTAACTTTGTAATTCATGAACATTGCCTTCAATCTGCATAATTTCCTTGTACCATTTTCTCTCTTCTCTTCTCTCCACACTAATTCTCCACTCATCTCTTGAAACTCTTAACACCACTGACGATCATTATACAGGTTTTTTAAAAGTCATTCCCTATCTAAAGAAGCGTTCTTTGAAGTGTTCTTACATCAGAAATTCCTTATTCACAACTATTTCTGCTTAGGTTCTTAGTCCTTAGATTACTGTGTATTCATCATTGTACAACATCAATCCATAGTTTATTAAAGACGTGTATTCATGATAAATTGACATTAATTAATGGTAATTTGTACATTTTGAAGTAAAATCTATTAAAGTACAGAGGCAATAAAGACTTAAATATAATAAAAGGAACTGTAGGTCTCTGCTGGTATTACCTTACAACATTAAACAAAACAGAATATAACTATATAGTCTGACATCATAATAAAGAGCAACTCTCATGGATTTGCAGGTACAGTATTATACCTTATATCTGTTAATCACATGTCTGAAAATGAATATGAACTGAGTCTCAAACATTTTTGTTGTTGTTACTGCCTGTACTGGGTTTAAATAAATTAGAAGCAGGATGCAGTCTTTTCAGCAGAACAAATGAGCATAAATTCCAAGGGTCATATTTTTCTTGTAATTTTCCTAATCGTGAGATTTACTAAATTATACTCACCATAAAATAGGCCAAAATAAAGACTTATCATAAAAAAGAACGCCATGGTGATTTTAAAAATTCAAAACGTACAAACTGATTTAATAACCATTGAATATAAAAAAAATGCATAAGAAAACACCCCAAAAATTGCCCCCCCCCAAAAAAAAAGCTAGGTGTGAGTTTTGGATTTTAAAAAGCAAAAACATTTTATTTTTTAAATCCTACATCCTTAGAGAAGATGTTAAAAAAAATGGCCTTTCTAATGTTTAAATTCATGTCAGAGCATACTCCATCCAGTCATTAACCCTTAGCATGCTGTCGCTTCTAGAACTACAAGCCATAGCATGCCCTATCTGCCAGGGTATACTGTGACTTATTGTACCACAAGTGGCAGCATACTAAGGTGGCCCGGGCTACTGCAGCAAGTATTTTGTAAAAATAACGTTGAGTGTCTTCATAGAGTCTGTTACCGTCCCGTCATTATATTGTCCTTTTATGCTCCGTTATAATAAAAATGTCCCCTATGATTCGTTATAATAATAATGAGCCAGATCCAGACTTAAGTTAATTTCAAGTATGATCGTGTGGCGTAGTTATGCACTAGTGCTATAATGCACTCCCCCAGGCACTCCCCTCGCACACACGTAATTCTGCTGAGTTCAAAACCCTACCTTAACTTTTCCATATGTAACTCCGGTTGTACGTATCGCATTGTCGTACGTAACTCAACCCATAATTTACAATTTATAGAACTCCCTCCACCTGCAATGCATATTTTCTGCTTGCGTTGGGATGACACGCCCCTTCGTACGTAGTTACAAACAAGATACATACAATCAATGTTACGATGTGTAACATCTGTCATGCGCATGTGCAGTGCTTTCCAACAGCCAAATTTATGAATGTAGCATGCGTAAATTTGCTGTCGACTTAAGTCTGGATCCGACCCAATGTCCCCCTTTATGCTCTATTATAATAATATTGTTCCCCTTTATGCCCCGTTATAATAACGTTGTACTTTATGCCCCATTAAAATAATTTAATAATATTGGGGTAGATCCTGAACTACGTGTGTGCGTACGTATTTTAGCGGTGCGTATTTTCGTACACGTAAGGTCAATACACTCCCCACGGCACACCCCTTGCACGGACGTATTTTCTCACATTACACGACCCAAACCCTACCTTAACTTTTCCTAACGTAACAGAATACGTCCGCTAACGGGCGTACAGACTACGCGAACGTACGCAGCTTAGCCCGCCCATACTGTACACTTTAAATACCACCCCCCGCCTACTTCACGTAAAACGTATTGGTCACTAACGTAAATTTGGCACGCCCACACGTAAGTATTTACGTTAGCAATACGTGAATTACCCATACATTTGAAAATACGCTACGTGAATGTGCGTATTTTCTGCGGTGCGCATGCGCAGTGCGTACAAATCTGCGAATTTACGTCTCCGCCACACGTAAATTCGCGAAAATGCGTAGTTCAGGATCTGCCCCATTGTTGTCTTTTATACCCGTAATACTAATGACTGTTAGAAATATGTCTAAATTAATACAATTGTTTTATTACTCATGTTACTGAAGTCTTATTTATTTTTCATGCTCCATTGTGATGGTAATAGGAGAAGTGACATGGAGTTGCTTTATTAAATGCTTCCCTCCGCTAATGATAGACTGTTACTAGAGGTCCATTTTGTGTATACTGTTTGGAAGCATATCTGGGATCATCAGCTCAGAGGGGATGTTGTTCTATAGCAGCTATTTTGGAGACTCAGGTCTCCATTTACTAAAGTCGATTTTGCTAAAATCGACCAAAATCCCGGTGATTATGCCATTGCCGTATTCACTAAAGACTAATTCCCGAGACTAGCCTTTAATAAAATCAACACGCCAATCATCGTTGAAAAAGTGTAGTCCCGTTTTTTTTCAATTGCATACATAGAAATTGCCAGATTTACTAAGCGTCGCTTAGTAAAATCTTGGGCGGCTTGCTATAAAAAAAAAAATCGACATTTTAAAGCATCTTCTTTGTGTGTCACTTTCATTGAAACACACGTCTGGATCATGGTTGAATTGCTGTGAAGAAGCCACTACTAAGGATGAACAACAAGAAGAAGAGAATTTCTTGGGCCAAGAAACACAAGGAATTTACATTTGACCAATGGAACTTTGGTCCGAGTTCAAATTTGAGATTTTTGGATCCAAACGCTACCACAGCATTCTGCAGCCATGCCATTCCATCTGGTTTGCACCATGACCCCAAACACACCTCCAGGCTATGTAAGGGCTACTTGACCAAGAATGAAAGTAATGGAGTGCTGCATCAGATGATCTGGCCTCCACTGAGATGGTTTGTGATGAGTTGGACCGCAGAGTAAAGGAAAAGCAGCCAACAAGTGCTCAGCACCTCTGGGAACTCCTTCAAGACTGTTTGAAAACCATTCCAGTAGATTACCACATGAAGCTGATTGAGAGAATCCCAAGAGTGTACAAAGCTGTTATCAAAGTAAAAGTTGGCTACTTTGAGGAATCTAAAATATAAAATATATTCTGATTTGTTTAACACTTTTTTGTTGACAACATAATTCCATGTGTGTTCTTTCATAGTTTTGATGTGTTCAGTATTAATTTACAATGAAGAAAATAATTTAAATAAACAAAAACCGCTAACTGAGAAGGTGTGTCCCAACTTTTGACTGGTACTGTAAGTGAATGAGTGTGGAAACAAAACAGAATGATTTGGATCAGGAAATGAATTAGTGGAGTGTTAAGTTAATGAGTGTGGAAAGGTAAGTAAATTAGGCTAGAGTGTTAAGTAAATGAGGGTGGGGTAGTAATGAAATGAGTATGGAGTGGTTAGTGAATGAGTGCTGAGAAGTAAGAGTGTGGAGAGGGAAGTGAGTAACATTTCTTAAGGTTAAAGGGGTAGATCCAGAACTACGTCCGTCTTCCATAGACGGACGTAATTCAATGAACAATAGCAACTGCGTAGTAGCTATTGTACGTAATCTGCGTATCATTTCGATACGTAGATTGCGTATATGCGGTCTAATAGACCGCATTTTGTTAAGGTTCCATGCTACTGTCACTTCTGATCCCTGCATAACCTCTGCTATATATAAGAAATGTAGTAATATGTTATATAATTCTTTATGGAGACTCTTCAGATTCTTGGTCCTGTGTTCTTTTATCTGCAATTCTGCTGCTCCAGACTCTGCTACTGGATGTCGTCTTACAATGAGGGATTATTTTATTGACTACAAATATCACAAGGAGGGTGATATAATTATAGGAGGAATATTCACTGTACATACTAAGGTGGACTCCATTAAAACTTTTTACAGTTATCAGTTATGTATAATGTAAGTACTGTCTTTTATAAATAATGTTATCTCATATTAATAACAACCACCAGGAGATGTGCCAGGAGGAGAAATCAGGTATTGCACAGGGAGGAGAAACATTCATATACAGAATAAGAAAGGGTATTGCGCAGGGAGGAGACACATAAAATGCTGCATCACAGCATAGAAAGTCCCTGTTATTAGAAATAGCAAATGATCTGTCTCCTATCAGTACAGAGAAACCCCCTTATGTGCGCCACTGCATTTAAGTGAGTTAGAGACAGTGTAGAAGCTGTGTATGTGCATTGGCAGTACATATTTACAATGAAAACTGAGCAGGCTGTAGACATATATTTGCACCTGTCAATATACCCCTGCTAGATGCGCCTGTCACATATGTATTAAATGTGAACAACTGTGATGTAAACAGGACAACACTGAGTAATCACATTGGGCCTGATCCAGAGGTACGCTGTGCTGTACTTCGTAAGTATGGCCAGCGTAGCTCATAAGCACTCCCCCGACACTCCCCCTGTCCCGATGTAGTTACCCACTGTTACGCCTGCTGAAGGCTACCTTAACTTCAGCTGGCGTAACAGTGGGTAATTACGCCGGAAAACTAATCGTAACCCCCTAACCCAGCCCTCCCTTCTTAATTTCCCTCCCCCGCCTACCTTCCGTAACTACAGCGGTGCTGCACACCCAATCCAGGGCACCCTGAAAAATTGATTACGCCGGGCAACATCTGCAGAATGGCAGAAATGGATCTGGATCTGCCCCATTGTGTACATGTCATGTGGGTCATGATTTCTACACTGAACGCTTCATGTTTTGTTAAAAGATCTGGTTAACGCTATGGGAAAAAAATGATAGTTCCCCCCACAGGGCCATTTCTAGGGGTGGACCAGCCTTATTGTCCCCTCCTTCTGTTTGTCCAACCAACCTTATTGCTCCTCCTTTTTGTGCCCAGCCAGCCTTATTGAACCTTCCTTCTGTGTGTCTAACCAGCCTTATTGTCCCTTCCTTCTTTGTGGCCAGTCAGTCTTATTGCCCCCTCATTATCCAGTCAGTCTTATAGTCCCCTCTTTATGAGTGTCAAACCCACCCTTATGGTCCCTCCTTCTGTGTCCAGCCAGCCTTATTGCCCCTTCTTTATCTGTGTCCAGTCAACCTTGTTGTCACCACCTTCTGTTTGTCCAAACGGTCTTATTGCCCCCTCATTGTGTCCAGCCAGTCTTATAGTCCCTTCTTTATATGTGTCCACCCAGCCTATTGCCACTACTCCTGCATCCTCTCAGCCATATTGCTCCCTCTTTATTTGTGTCCACCCAGCTTTATTGCCCATACTCCTGTGTCCAGTTAGCTATATTGGGCCTGATCCAGAACAACGCTTTGGAGCGAATTTACGCATGGTGGAGACGTAAAATCGCTGTTTTGTATGCACTGCGCATGCGTACCATAGAAAATACGCACATTAACGTAGCGTAATTGTGAATGTATGGACCATTCACGTATGTGTCACGTAAATACTTACGTGTGGGCGTGCCAATTTTACGTTACTCCGAAATACGTCTGAAATACGTGAAGTAGGTGGGGGGTTGTATTTGAAGTGTACAGTATGGGCGTGCTTAGCTGCGTAAATTCGTCGAGCCCATACGTACGTATGCGTATGAATGCGGTTACGTAGGCAAAGTTAAGATAGGGTTTGGAAAGCTTATCTTGACAAAATACGTACGTGCAAGGGGTGTGCGCTACACGAGTAAACGTACGCCAAATGTAGTTCTGGATCTACCCCATTGCCCCCTCTTTATTATGTCCAGTCAGCCTTATTGTCCCCTCCTTCTGTTTGACCATCCTTATTACCCCTCCTTTTGTGTGCCCAGCCAGCCTTATTGCACCTTCCTTCTGTTTCCAACTAGCTTTATTGCCCCTTCCTTTTGTATCAAGTCAGCCTTATTGTCCCTCCTTTTGTGTGCCCAGCCAGCCTTATTGCCCCCACTTTATTTGTGTCCAGTCAGCGTTATTGTCCTCTCCTTGTTTGTCCAAACAGTCTTATTGCCCTCTCTCTATGTTCAGTCAGTCTTATAGCCCTTCTTTATAAGTGACCACCCAGCCTTATTGCCCCTCCTGTGTCCAGCCAGTCTTATTGCCCCAACTTTATTTGTGTGCAGCCTTATTGTTCCTTCCTTCAGTTTGCTCAATCTTATGGCCCCCTCTTTGTGCCCAGCCAGTCTGATAGCCCCCTCTCTATGAGTGTCCATCCAGCCTTTTTGCCCCTCTTGTGTCCAGCCAGCCATATTTCCCCAACTTTTTGTGCAGCCAACCTTATTGTCCCCTCCTTCAGTTTGCCCAGCCTTATTGCCCTTCCTGTGTCCAAAAAAATATACAAAAAACAGCGCCTGCCACGTTAGTAGCATTAGAAAAATTATACCAGCAGCTAGTGAGACTGGGTTACAGGAAACCCAGTATAAATTACATTAACAAACGGCAATACAGCGCTAATGGTACAATATGAATATTTTAGGTATTATATTTTCAGAATGGCTGAATGATACAACGCGGTAGGTGTAAAATGATATATTTAATAACGAAGATATTATTAAAATAAATTGAACATGTCAAAAATGGTAAAACACACAGTAAAATCGATATACTAATAATAGCTTAACACGTGTGGAGCTGGATTAAGAGATAAGTATTTATCCAATATAGCAACTCTATATAGATGACAAATTTCATATAAAGTCTATAGCCATGCACTTAGGCTTTGAATACGGTGCAGAATATAAATGTTTTAGCGGAGGATCAATGCAGAAGTTTCATAAGTGTAATGGTATAAAATACATCGGTGTGAGTACAATACCACTGCGTTCCACTTAGGATTCCCGAGCCTGGGTTCCATGGATAACGGATGGTAACTGCTGCCTCCCTCCATGAGAGACAGAGGTCTGGATCCTAAAGTCCGTAATTGTGTTTCGTTAGTGGTGTACAGATGTCGGGTGGCCACCGAGAGATCTCTAATCCAAGTCAGTAATTGCTGTTCAAAAAGAGCTCTTTTCCAAAGATCGCAACCGCACAAATCATTAATCCGTCTCCAGCTCACTACGTCTAATCCAGGCTTTTGACATGTTCAATTCATTTTAATAATATCTTCGTTATTAAATATATCATTTTACACCTTCCTGTGTCCAGACAGCCTTATTCTTATTGCCCCTCCTTCTGTGTGTAGCGAGAATTATTGCCCCTCTGTATTTGTCATTTCAGCCTTACTGCCATTTTCATGCCCAGATTTCCACTCCCCCATTCCAAATCCCCATCTACTTTCTAAAAGAACAGTAATAAACTTACCTTTCCTGTGTCTTCCGGCTCTCTCTTCTGCTGTGCGTGCTATGCACACTAATGACACTCACGTAACTTTAGATCACGCTAGCGTCTACTGAGCAGAGCTGCGGCTATGCATAGCACAGCCAGCTCTGTTAATGGGAGCAAAGCTCCCGGCAGTTCATTAAGTAGGTATGCCATACGGCGGTATGGCATACCTGCACTTCTGTGAGCCCACTCTAAGTAAAAATACAGTAGCTCACAGAATCTTCAGAATCTATGAGCAGCTGTATTCTTACTCAGAGCCAGCTCACAGAAGTGCCGGTATGGCATACCACCATATACCGGCCCACTTTGAGCACTGGTAAGGAATTTAAATATGTTGATAAAGAGCCAAAATGTTTTAATGTTCCAATTAAGGGCACATTTTTTGAAATAAGGTTTTTAGGTATTTAGAGTGATCACAACCTTGTAGGAAGATAAACATGCAAATGCACTATTTGGTTCTCAATCTGTTTGTGATATAAACTATAGCTATAAATTAAATAACAATTTAGGAAATATCAATAATAAATTAATATTGTGGTGTAGGGCCCTGTGTGAGCTTGTTTTTCCAGGCCTAGGGGCTGATACATATTTTTATGCGCAATGCGAATCCGCTAAAAGAAACACGCACCTCTGAGTTGGTCGTAGTAAAAACGGCCTAGAAAAAAAAAAGCAGCCGGAGTCGTAATTGCTCAGAACACAGGCAATTTATTAATAATAATAAATTTTACAGGGCATGCTGATGCTTGTAGAACTACAAGCACCAGCATGCCCATGGATGCCAGGGAATGCTGACACTTGGAGAACCACAAGCATCAGTATGCCCTGCTATCCAGTGCCCACAGCGCCATATAAATGTCCCCATAATAAAAATAATAAAGTGTAATGGCGCCACTAAAAATGACCTAAAAATACCCAACTTTACAGTAAAAAAATAAAAATACATAACTGCTTTGCTTGGGGTTCAGTCTTCTAAGCTTTTCATCTGGGGGGAAGCCTTGACAATTGACAGTGCCAGCCTCCTTCTGCCCCCTATTGCCAGTGCCAGCCTCCATCTGCCCCCTATTGCCGGTGCCAGCCTACACCTGCCCCCTATTACCAGTGCCAGCCTCCATAGGCCTCCATATGCCAGTGCCTGCCTCCATGTCTGCCCATATTGCCAGTGCCTGCCTCCAAGTCTGCTCCCAATTGCCAATGTCAGCCACCATCTTCCCCGATTGCCAGTGCCTGCCTCCATGCCTGCCCCCAAATGCCAATGCCAGCCTCCTTCTGCCCCTTATTGCCAGTGCCTGCCTTCATCTGCCCCCTATTGCCAGCCTCCATCTGCCCCCTATTACCAGTACCAGCCTCCATCTCCCCCCTACTGCCAGTTCCTGTCTCCATGTCTGTACCCCAAATTCCAGTGCCAGCCTCCTTATGCCCCTTATTGCCAGTGCCTTCCTCCATGTCTGCCCCCTATTGCCAGCCTCCATATGCCCCCATCTGCCAGTGCCAGCCTGGCAGCGTCTGGTCTGCAGTCACGTGACAGAGCACAGGACACGAAATACAGCGCTCCAAAACTCTTTACTCTTTTATAGTATTAGATTTGATCCTACAGGGCTCCCTGTATTAAGTGCTCTGAAAAGCCCTGCCGCATATACCGAGGCAGGGCTTTAAAAAAACAAAAAAACTTTGTCCCGACAGTCCCTCGAAAGTGGAACTGTCCCGCTCAAATCGGGAGCTATGCATTTACTGAAAGAAGAAATTAATTTTATCATAGCTGTTTGCACACTATTAAAAAAACATTTGCATATCTAAAGATTTTAATAGAAATAATTTTAGTGTAATTTTCCACATTGTATGAACTCAGTAATTATTATTTTTTGAATTTTCGTGACTGACATTTCTAGATCAGTTATGGAGCAAAATATCCGCTGCTCAATGATCGCACCCAGTATCCAAACATTTTTTGCACAGTTCAGAACATCCAGATCCAGTGGAACTGGGTTGGAATCATCACATCAAATGATGATGTTGGCGATCGGCAGCTGAAACTACTGAGCAAACAATTTAAAAAGTATGAAATTTGTATTGAGTTTACAATTAAGTTGCCTGTGACCTCATATTAATATTCCTCTTAAGGTTAAAACTTCATTTACTGAAATTATTATTTGTAGAAATTATAATGATATATTTTATCGTCTTTTCCGCCATGGGGCAGATATTCTTCAGAACAAGAAAATTATACTACCAGTGTCATGGTCAAATGAAGAAGATCTTATGCTTACTGAAATGAAACAGCTATTTGATTACAGTTTGGCATTTTATTATTTATTTAACAGGTTCTTATATCAGATTGTGTAGAATATTTAACATTCACATCAGTCCCTGCCCCATTGGAGCTACATCGTGCTCTAATACACACACGCACACACGCACACACGCACTAGGGCTAATTTATTCAGCAGCCAATTAACCTACCAGCATATTTTTGGAGTGTGGTAGGAAACCCACACAGAAATGGGGAGAACATACAAACTCCACACAGATAAGGCATAGTCCGGGAATCAAACTCATTACCTCAGCGCTGTGAGACACAAGTGCTATTCACTTACTCAATGTGCTGCCATGCTTCCGCTTCCATTACGTCATATCCCTACCATGCAGGAACATTTATATAGACTTTCTCTTTCCACTCAACCCAATGACTCCATACTAGATGAAGTCTGGATTTATTGCTTTAAAGGCTTTTCAGCAAATTCTCTTAAGGACAAACATTTTTCAGGCAAAATTTCATAACTGCACTGGGTGGGAGAATATCAGACAGCTTTTTAATTGTTTTGGAGACCAACCACCTTCCAAGTGTATATTGCTGTTCTCAGTATGGCACAAGCTTTACGAGATGTTAATATGGCTTTTAAAACATATGAAGGGAAGCATGGCTTAAAAACATATGCAATCAAACATAAGGGCCCAGATCCACAGATTCGACCTTCAATGCAATTTCACTGTTTTGAAGGTTGCGTACAAACCTCTTATGCCAGGGGTCCTCAAACTACGGCCTGCGGGCCACATGCGGCCCGCTGAGGACATTTAGATGGCCCGCCGGGTGTTTTGCAGAGGGGTGGAGACTTCTCTTAGAAGCCTGCACCCCCCGCGCTGCAGAGCTGGTTGTGACCGGGGATGCCGCTGCGCTCACTGCAGCGCCTCCCCGGCCACCTTCCCTGTAGTCCCGCCGCTGCTCTTCTCCTTTGCGGTGGGACGCAGGCTCTATGACGTTGCGTGACCTGGGGTCACACAATGTCATAGAGCCTGCGTCCCGCCCCAGAGGGGAAGAGCCGCGGCGGGG
>WWET01003366.1:144289-160991 GCA_011038615.1 Limnodynastes dumerilii
ATGTCAGTTATTGTAAGAACATACATATGCAGATAGAGAACTTATATCTTGTATTTGCAACTCAGAATCAATGTGTCAGTGACATTGGAATAAAGAAATATTGTTTTAGCATTTGGTGTCTTTGGTAATGACCTATTGAGACTGTGTCACACAGGGCTGTATGTGATATAATAGAATATAGTGTTTGATGTTGTGTGGAGGCTATTCTTTCATCTACGCTCATTCTCTAGTGGTTACCTTTCTGCCCGCTATCAATAACTAAGTCGCACCTGCTGCTCTCAGCCAGGTAGATAATTACAGGCTGTGATGCCAATGTAATAACAGCTGTGTGAAAGTCAGACCTGCTAGATAATAATCAGTGTTACAGCAGAGACAAGTTTCTGAGAGTTCCCATGGGAAAGAGACGCTGAATTTTTATGTTAACCATGTGCTGATCAGCACAGACACCCAGCGTATGAGAAATGTCATATGATTGAAGTTCTTAGGTTGTAGAGAAAATAATATTAATTTTAAATAGTCATCATTTAATAAAGTCCAATACAGAAAATACATCACTACATCACACATAGTAAAAACATGTCTGTCTGTTTCAATTTCTGCTAACTCACTCCTGTTATATTTATCAAATAAAAAATTAATAAAAAAATAAATAATGACACTAAACTTATGAATTATGTAAGTAGCTAGTACAAGATTAATTATTATTATTATTATTATTATTATTATTATTATTATTATTATGATTATTATTATTATTATTATCAGTTTTGACTCATGGAGCTTTGGAGCTTGCTTTTAGAAATAAAATATTTTTATAAAAATGAAATAAGTGAACCTGTGAACTTTATTATGGGGTCTCTTCTACAATAATTACTATGGTACCTACACAATTCTAACCATGTTTTATAATTATGATGAGCAAT
This sequence comes from Limnodynastes dumerilii, assembly GCA_011038615.1. Classification (NCBI taxonomy): domain Eukaryota; kingdom Metazoa; phylum Chordata; class Amphibia; order Anura; family Limnodynastidae; genus Limnodynastes; species Limnodynastes dumerilii. The sequence continues at coordinate 145,213 of WWET01003366.1, forward strand.
ATTTTATTGAATTGTCACAGGGTGCCCAGATGGTCCTTGCTATATGCTAAATCCAGGCCTCCATTTTCTGTGCAATCATATCCCAGAGTAAAAGATTTGGATAGATCTCTTTGCCATGGACCACAATCTCTGTTATAGGGGTAATTCATCAGATGGCAGAGTTTAACAAAGACCTGGGGCCAGCTTTACTAAGCTGCTTCAAAGTAAAAGTGGAGATGTTGCCCATAGCAACCAATTCTAGCTGACATTTTCTAGTATGTAATAGGAAAGTGAGAGTTAGAATCTGCTTGGTTGCTATGGGCCAACATCTCCACTTTTCCTTTCCCAAAGCTTGGTAAATCTGGCCCCTAGTGTTCACTGGAGCCCTTAGTGGTGGAGGAAGTCTTGCCTGCAGGCTCCAAGCAAATTGCAGCCCCAGTGATAACCTTCAGTGGTAACCTGACCCAGAAGGTCCATGAACCAAAGTGAATCCTGAATCCATCCTTGAGTGACACACAATAAAATTCAGGACACCAGACATAAAGTAGTAATAGATAACTGATAGATCAGATGTACTGAAAAGGATTCAGAGAGTAAAGGAGTCAACAGAAATGGAGATTCAGAATAGAGTACCCAGCGGAAGGTAACTCACTGAGAAACACTGGTGGCAGCATCAGCAAGGACAGACTAAGAGACACAATGGGCCTGATCGAGACCTACAGCGATGCCCTGTGCTTAGTAAAGCACAGCGTATCGGCGTGTACCTTCCCCGACACTCCCCTCTGTCGCAGCATATTTTCCCTCACTTACACCGGCTGAAGGCTACCCTAACTTCAGCCGGCGTAAGCGAGGGAAAATACACTGCGACAAGAGCGTATTAATGAAAACCCCTCCTTCCCTCATTAAACTACCTCCTCCTGCCTAGCTACACTAACATTTGCGCAGCAACGCCGAGGGACATACCCTCAGCCGTTACTACAGTGATACAACGGACGCCTGTAGTTACGCCGGCCAACATCAAAGTATTACCGCCGGGCTGCGTAGGTCTGGATCAGGCCCAGTGTGAGTATTTAGAATACTCATAGCACTCAAAAAGTAAGTTGACAAAACTCCAAAGACAATGGGCTTAATCCAGAAGAGAGTGCATACCAGCTGACATGATGGGCCTGATCCAGACCTACGCACGCCGCCGTAGTTGCAGATGTTGCCCGGTGTAGTTAGGGATTTTCTTTATTCTGGATAGGGCGTCCGTAACTGCAGTTAGGGAAGGTAGGCGGGAGGAGGCAGGGAGGACAAGGTTAGTTAGTTACGCTCCGGTCCGGGCGTAATTACACTCTATTATGCCGGCTGAAGTTAGGGTAGCCTTCAGCCGGCGTAACAGAGTTTAATTACGCCCGGACTGGGGGAGTGTCAGGAGGAGTGCATAGATGTTATGCTGTGCGTTAGTACGCACAACGCAACATCGTAACTCTGGATCAGGCCCGATGCCTCTCTGTGTGAATTGCTACCGCACATGCTCAGAACTAAAGAGCTCTCAGTCACAGGCAAATAAAATCTGAGCACAACGCGACCATTGGTGGTTTGCATTCTGAGGGGTTGAGGAATGGAAGAGGTGGAGGGACATAGTTAATGTACAGAAAGGGCATGCCCAAGCAAATGAACCTGATCCAGAGCCGAAAACACAAATTAAAAAATTAAATGTTTACGTCAAAGAGATTTGCACAAGCCCCAGGTCATGTCAGCCCAGGGGGATTACCTTCCACAACCTATTTTTAGACCTTTGCATTAGGATGTGTTACTCTGAACACATTACAATGGGTCAGAAATTGCGTAAAATTGCACAAAATCATTTCTACAGTCGGAAAAAAATAATAATTTTCTTTCAAGTTTTTATGAAAAATGTTAAATATTATTTGCAATCTAAAGGAAAGTGACTACTTCTCAGAAATCTGAATCTGGAGCAAGATGAGCAAAATTCCAAATCTAGCCCCTGTATTTCTCTTCTTTCCAAGTTTATAAAACATTAAACCCCTTTCATCAATTAAATAATGTCACAAATTCCTGACAGATCTACTCAGGTTAGATTCCTGATGTTGCATTATAAGGTAGGATGTTCCCCATTTTGCTGGGCAGGAGTGGCAAATGTATAAAGACATCAAGGGGCTGATTCAGAGCTGCACTTCCATCTGATTTTCAGGCAGAATGAGCACTGCGCATGCTCACAATGGCGGCTTGCACAGACAGAAGGGCGCAATGATCATATAAATGTTCAATCTGTGCAAATTATAATCAACTTCAAAAGCAAAAACGACCCTATAGTGACTGTTAAATCTTTGAGTTCCAGCTGCAAATCTGACTGTGTCATACAACACTAGTTCCATGATATTTAAATTAGAAAGGGGGTGTTTTTCTCATTTAAATATGCACAGTAGTTGTCCATTGTACTTGTGCTTCTGTGGAAAGCTTAAACCACAAAAGGGAATGGAGTAAGAGGGTGATGCAGGGGCATTAAAGTGAAAAAAAAATAAATAATCAAACAGATAATTAAAATATTTGTTAAAAGTATATAAATAAATAAATATATACATAAATACATAAATAAATAAACACACATCATGACAGGGCAGGGCATGCGTGTTGGTTGTAATGCTACAAGCATCAGCATGCCCATGGATGCTAGGGCGTGCTGGCACTTGGGGAACCACAAGCACCAGCATGCCCTGCCAACCAGAGTCCACTGAAGCCTGTAATCAGGGCTGGCACGAATCGCTCCACAGGGGGATGCAGTGCATCCAGGCGCCATGCTGGATAGGCGCTCACCCCTCCGCTCCATGCAAGATGAACGCCACTGTAAAGCAATGTAAGGTGCTCTCATCACTCTGATGAGAGCGCCTTACAGATGTTAACAACGACGTCTATGCACCTCTGCTCTGCCTGTGTGACAGGCAAATGCAAAGTGCAGCAGTGCCTCCCCCTCACTGAATGACGCTGGAGTGATCTGAGGTCACATCAGGGTCATTCAAAGCAGAGCCCGCCGCGGAGGAGAGGCTGTACTTGGAAGAAGACTTTAAAGGTAAGTAATAGGGCTTAAAATGGGAATTCTGTGTGCTGGACAGACATGATGGGGATGCTGGGTACTGTATAAACATGATGTGGGTGCTGGACAGAGATGATGGGGGTGCTGGATACTGGACAGACATGATGAGGGTGCTGGACAGACATGATGGGGTGCTGGGTGCTTGACAGACATGATGGAGGTGCTGGGTGCTGGACAGACATAATGGGGATACTAGGAAATGGGGAGACATGATGGTGGATACTGAGTGCTGGACAGACATGATGAGGATGCTGGGTGCTGGACAGACGTGATGGGGCATACCTAAAGTGACTATACATCCCGTTTTGAACGGGACCATCCCGTTTTTTGATGTACTGTTCTGTTGTCTCTGTGCCCAGCTTCTGGACAACGAAATGTCCCATTTTCAGAGAGCAACAGGTGACATACAATGCATGTCACTTGTTGCTCTCTGATAACGGGACATTTCGGCGTCACATATATACTCACAGCCAGACTGGCCGAACAAATGTCTAAGCTCCACCCGCCGGCAGCTCCGTTCACAAGATGCCAAGGTCACGCTGGCGTCAATCTGCAGAGCGCACCGTGGATGAGAGAGCTGGCGGTAAGAAGACGGCAAGAAAAGATAAGCTTATTGTGGTGGGAAAAGGTATTTTGCGCGGGGAATATAGATTTAAATAACATGGAGGGGCACACACTAAAGAGGCTGCTATAAGAAGGAAGGAGCAATAAGGCTGACTTGACAAAATAAAAAGGGGGGGAAATAAGGCTGGCTGGACAAAAATTAAGACGAGGCAATGAGGCTGAATGGACATAGGAAGGGGTAATAAGGCTGAATGAACACAGTAGGAGGGGGAATAAGGATGGTTGCACAAACAGAAAAAGGGCAGACAAAAATATACAGGTATGTCGGCGCTCCAGCCTAACCAAAAACCGCAGCTGTCCAAAAGTGGACCTTAACCACTATAATAAAACAAAAACTGAAAACTGAAAAGAGCAGGTGACAGCGCAGGGATGTGGTCAAGATAGATACATTAGTAGACTTCAATGTCCAAAAAATAATAATATTAAACACTTGTGATGGCTGAAAATTATAGTCAAACAACAGTGCATTGACCAATAAATATATTTTAAATCAGAATTAGTAAATAAATCGCATAGATTTGTTAGTATGGATATCAAACAAATATACATGCAATATAAAAATCAAAGCAATAAAAATTGTAAAATAAATAAAAATCTGTATAAATCTCTCATCAGGTGATTGAAAGTTAGAATTCAGTATGCAATAAGAGTAAATCGCATTCTATTTCGATCTATAGCTAGACCAATGTAGCAAATAAAAGTCAATAGTGGTCACAGCAATATAGATAATAATATCCACACACATTTAACACTTTGTAACTTGAACATAGGAGAGAGCCCACAGGTCAATTCAGTTGAAATGTTATAGAATAGTTAGGTTAAAAGATGTTATAATTGTGGTAAGTCAAATCAGTTGTTAATTAAAAATCCACGTGGATAGTAGAGGAGACACGTGTAAATAATTTTTCGTGTCGAGTGGACAGCCTGGCACAATAAGCGACTCCAACATTGTAAAAGCATCCGAATATTCAGGAACACTAGTCCTCAGTTGTTCAGTCCGCAGATATTGAGGCTTCTCTCCAGTAAAAAAAAGTTCAAAGCAGAGTTATTGGGCTGGCATCAGGCGAATCAATATTGACACAAGCACAGTCATCTGATATACCGATTGTAGTCTGTTATGATACCGTACTAACCGGATAGTTGGAGGGGTAGGAGCCGGATACGGGTGAGTGGACTCGAGTTCGGAAGTACAGGAGATTGTCCCAAATGATGAAGTCGAGGAACTTGGAGCGAAGCTTGGGTGCGTTCACTAGAGCCTCTGAAGGTGAGGATAGTCTGGCGCAGTTGGTTTACCCTCAGGTCGCGGATCTCAGTAGCAACACCCGGAAGAAGAGCTAGTGGAACAGAAGGGAAGAAAAGGGGAGAAGGCAGGCAAGGAGAGTCTGGCCTGCAACAAACAACAGAAAACAAGAAACAATGACTGACGGACAAATGGGAAAGACGGAACAGACAAAAAACGAACTAGACTAACAGGGGCGATCACTCACTTAGGCAAACAGAAGAAACCCCCTAAGGGGTTAAAAGACACAATCACTCAGGAGAGGTCAGGTAAATAACAACTGGGTAGCACAATAAGGTAGGAGAAAAACGGACAATGGACACAGAAGGTAAATGGGAACAAGGTATTAGGCAGGGCAACGATGGGACACTCAGGAATCAGAGAAATAAAGCACAAGGCAAATAGAGAGAGAAAAGAAGCGGGCACAGTAACTGCAAACAGAGACTATAACCAGCGTTAGCCTCTGGGTGAGAATGACTTTTAAATAGAGGCTGACGAATGGCAGGCAGGGAGAAAGGGCGCGATGTAATGCTATAGGCTGGCGTCCTGGTTGCTAGGCAGCGCCTGACGCCAGCCCGACGGTCTGAGAGATAGAGCGTTCCTGGTTACCAATGACGCGGCTGCCGGGAGGCGGAGAGAGCCCAGCACAGGCCGCGAGGGAACACAGAATGCCGCCGGAGACCAGGAAGCAGCTGCAACCGATGGCTGAAGGGGAAGTGAGCACGCAGGGAGGTAAGAGATTGTGCTGAGCCGGACAACGGGACTGCAGCACCGCAGCGTATCCTCACATAGTCGAGCAGTGCATTTCGTGTCTATCCAGGACACTTTATCAAGCTCACAGACATTTATACCGATTTTTATTTATTTTACAATTTTTATTGCTTTGATTTTTATATTGCATATATATTTATTTGATATCCATACTAACAAATCTCTGCGATTTATTTACTAATTCTGATTTAAAACATTTTTATTGGTCAATGCACTGTTGTTTGACTATAATTTTCAGCTATCACAAGTGTTTAATATTATTTTTTGGACATTGAAGTCTACTATTGTATCTATCTTGACCACATGCTAGCGCTGTCTCCTGCTCTTTTTTTAAAAACAGAAAAAGGGGCCAATAAGGCGGAATAGACAAAAATTAAGTGGGGACAATAAGGCTGAATGGACAAAGAAGGAGGGGACAATAAGGCTGGCTGGACACAGAAGGTGGGACAATAAGGCTGGTTGGACATACAGAAAAAGGGGCAATAATGCTGTTTGTATTAACAGGAGGGGGGAAATAAGGCTGGCTGGACACAGAAGGAGGGGACAATAAGGCTGAATGGATACAAAAGGAAGGTTTAATAAGGCTGGTTGGATACACAGAAGGAGGGGGTATAAAGCTGATTGGACACAGGAGGGGCAATAAGGCTGACTGAAAAGAATAAAAAAGGGGGGGAAAGGCTGGCTGGACACAGAAGGAGGGGCAATAAGGCTGATTGGACACATAGAAGAAAGGGCATTAAGGCTTAATGGTCACACAGAAAGAAGGGGCAATAAGGCTAACTGGGCACACACAAAGAGGGGGCAATAAGTCTGACTGGACACACACAAGGAAAGGGCAATAAGGCTGGTTGGATAAACAGATAAAGGGACCAAGGTTGACTGGACACAAATAAAGAGGGAAGGAAATAACGCTGGCTGGACACAGAAGGAAGGGGCTACAAGACTGACTGGACACAAAGAGGAGGCAATAAGGCTGGTTGGACACACAGAAGGAAGGGGCAATGAGGCTGGTTTGATATACAAAAGGAGGGGGTATAAAGCTGACTGGACACAGGAGGGGCAATAAGGCTGGTTGGACAAACAGAAAAAGGGGCCAATAAGGTGGACTGAACAAAAATCAAGAGGGGGCAATAAGGCTGAATGGACAAAGAACAAGGGGACAACAAGGCTGGCTGGACACAGAAGGTGGGACAATAGGGCTGGTTAGACAAACAGAAAAAAATGCAAATAGGGCTGACTGGACACAAATAAAGAGGGTGGAATAAAGCTGGCTGGACACAGAAGGAGGGAGCAATAAGGCTGGCTGGACACAGAAGGTGGAACAATAAGGCTGGTTTGACAAACAGAAAAAGGGACAATAACGCTGGTTGTATTAACAGGAGGGGGGAAATAAGGCTGACTGGACACAGAAGGAGGGGACAATCAGGCTAAATGGACACAGAAGGAAGGGACAATAAGGCTAGTTGGATACACAGAAGGAGGGTGTATAAAGTTGACTTGACACAGGAAGGGCAATAAGGCTGACTGAAAAGAATAAAAAAAAGGGGGAAAAAGGTTGGCTGGACACAGAAGGAGGGGCAATAAGGCTGATTGGACACATAGAAGAAAGGGCATTAAGGCTTTTTGAACACACAAAAGTAAGGGGCAGAAAGGCTGGCTGGTCTGACACACAGAAATAAGGGGCAGAAAGGCTTTCTGGACACACACAGGAAGGGGCTATAAAGCTTACTGAACAAAAAAAGAAGGGGCAGAAAGGCTGGCTGATCTGACACACACAAGAAAGGGGCAGAAAGGCTGACTGTGACCCAGTAAAATGTTTTGTGCATTTGTATGTGTATTGTATAGCGATAACTAGGATGAAATGTGTATTATATGGTGATAACTAGGATGCAATGTGTAATGTATAGCGATAACTAGGATGCAATGTGTATAATATTGTGATAACAAGTATGCAATGTGTATTGTACAGTGATATAAGGGAGCAGTGTGTATGGTATGGTATGGTATGGCAATAGCTATGATATAGTCTGTATTGTATGGCGGTAACTAGGATGAAGTTGCTATTATCTTAAGTGGTCCTTATTGTATGGTATCAGTAGTATGTTCTCTGCCTTGTATATATGTCAGTAGGATACTCATTGTAATTATATGGGTCACTGTAACTGAAAATTAATAGTATAACACGCTTTACACACTGAGCTGTTTAAACAGTCTGTGGGTGTAACAGATGATACACAGATTATTTGCAAGTTTCATTGATACAAGCATCCTCCGGCCATGACTTTTTGACCACACCCTTTGACTTAGTGGTTTGCCCCCATAAAAATTAGTAGCTGTCCCGTTAGGCATACTGGGTGCTAGAGAGACATGATGGGGATACTAGGAGGTGGAGAGACATGATTGGGGTGCTGGGTGCTGGACAGACATGATGGGGAATACTGGGTGCTAGTTACACACGATGGAGATACTGGGTGCTAGAAATACATAATGCTTGTGTGCGTAGCGTATTATCGCCGAACATACCACCGATGCACGGCAATAGGCACTCCCCTTGCTCGTACCTAGTTTAGCATCCATACGCTCGGCAAACCCTACCCTAACTTTTGTGTTCATTCCCACGGCCATCTGTACGTTCATTGCGTATAAACGATGCCTAGCACGCCCATACTGTACAATTTAAATGTCTCCCCCCGCCTATATTCCTTAAATCCAGCGTCCATACGAACTTCATAATATAAACACGCTCCTTCATCGGTAAAAACAAAGTATACGGATGCCCAAATCGCCACTACGAAAATCAGTGTTTTACTACTGGAAGTTGTCACCAGGCGCATGCTAGAAACACATGATGGTGGATGCTGGGTGCTGGATACACATGATGGGGGATATTAGGTGATGGAGAAACATGATGGGGATATTGGGAGGTGGAGAGACATGATGGGGATACTGGGTGCTGGATAGACATGTTGGGAATACTGGGTGCTGAATACACATGATGGCGGATGCTGGGTAATTTACCCAGTAATCATTTATGAAAATAAAGGCCAGTTCGTTACAATAAAAAAAAAAAATCAATAAATTCAAAAATGAAAAAATACATAAATAAAATCATACTTACTGGCTTGGAAGGGATCTCTAAATGATGCAATCTTCCAAGCTTTTAATCCTGTGGTAGTCTTGGCAAAATAAAAAAAAACCCTTGTAAAGACGCCGATACATATCCTGCTGCTAGGATATTCCTGCCGCAAATAAAAGATATGCTGACACTGGGGTAAATTTAATTTATAACTCTGACAGTGTGGGAACTATGGATAGGTTATATAGCGTCCTAACCATAGTTTTTCTCCCTCACCCTACCTCTTGTCCCTCATCTCCATGTACACCTCTTCCTGCCCTCTCCGTTCAGCTAACCACCGCTGTCTGACCTCTCAACTGAACATCACATCTCACACCGGCATACAGGACTTCTCCCGTGCTGCACCTCTGCTCTGGAATGGCCTCCCATTTTCAGTCAGGCTCACTGCAGGTGTTCAAGCGCTCACTCAAAATGCACCTGTTCAGGCTAACCAACCCCTCCTCCATTTAACATCCTCACTACCTTCTACTTCCATCCCCTTCTCTCCATCCTCTCCTTTATCGCTCACACCAGCAGTCCAGTCCTATCGTTGGCCTGGTATCCACACGAGGCATATGCATGACATTCAAGTTCCAGGCTCCCCCAAAGATCTTGGGTCCAGACTTAAGTACGACAGTGAATTTATGCCTGCTGCATGCGTAAATTTGGCTGTTTGTACATACTGCGCACGCACACGGCAGATGTTACGCATCATAACTCTGATCATACATAGCTTGCTTGTAACTGTGTATTGTAGGTGGAGGAAGACATTAATATTGTACAGTATGGGCTAGGTTAGGCACTTTTTAAAATCGATTTTGCTGCGCTTTTACTAAGCACTGCTTAGTAAATCCGGTGAATTCTATGTATAACATTGAAAAAAATCGCCATGGCGATTACGTTAAGAAATAAATCCCTGCGATTTATACTTTTGTAAATACATCGGGGTAGATCCAGAACTACATTTTCCATACGTTTATTCGCGTAGCGTATTTTCGTGTGCGTATATTCTATACGCTCCCCAAGGCACACCCCTTGAACGTACATATTTTGTCAAGATACGCTTTCCAAACCCTACCTTAACTTTTGCCAACATAACCGCAGTGATACGCACATGTACATATGGGCAACACAAATTTACGCAGCTAAGCACGCCCATACTGTACACTTTAAAAACCCTGCCTACTTAACGTAATTCAGACGTATTTTGAAATCACGTAAAATTGGCACGCCCACACGTAAGTATTTACGTGACAAATATACGTGAATGGGCCATACGTTCACAATTACGCTACGCTACTGAGCGTATTTTCTATGGTGCGCATGCGCAGTACTTACCAAAAGGCAATTTTACGTCTCCACCATGCGTAAATTCGCTCACAAGCGTTGTTCTGGATCTGGGCCATCGATTGTAACTGCGCTACTTATATCGCAGAAAAGCTGGTGATTTAGACAAACTCGAGCTTAGTAAATCCAGCCCTAAGTCTGAATGTGTTTTCATCTTTGTAGCAGGACAGTAACAGATCTTAACCAATTGATATGTAAACTGTCTCCACTTCTGCCTGGTGTAGTACAGGTGCTAGAGGGTCTTTTGATTATCAAAGTACCACTGTGCCCTTACAATTACTAAAATGACCAGATAATTCTGCTACAAGCTATTCTCAAAGGAAAGTAATATATTACTCAGGGTTGCCGACATTTTAAAGCCATATAAACCTGCAACCGGACTTGGCTTAATGACAAAATTTAAATGTAAATTGTGTGATTAAATCCCGCATCCTGTCAGTCATGACTGTAATAGTGCTAATCTGGTGCTCCATGGAGTGGGCGGGGCTTGGTGACATCATCAAGTCCCGCCTATCCCTAGTAAATCTAGGGAATACAATAGTGATTGAAAGGGGATCGGGACTTACAGGAGATTTGCCTGCTCTCCCGGGATACTGGGAGTACTGGCCTAATTTTGGGAGTCTGTCAAATATTCCAGGAGAGTCAGCAACCCTGAAATTACTATATTATTCATATATTATCCCATTACTCACAGGGGCTAAAAGAACCTTAATGCTATCAAAATATGCCCCTAGCATGTTATTTGCAGGCCTGATTTCCCTTGGGAATCCAGCATTTGTGTTCACTCATCTAGTCATTGCTGGTACCAAGCCTAATGCTGAAAGCAGTAAAACTGGTTGTCCCCAAAGTGTGTACCTTCTGATTGTGCTGTAAACTGCAAGCACTAGTGGGGTCTATATATTGAGCATCAATATATGGGATCAATATAGTTGAAGACTTCTAAAACATGGCGGCCTTCAACTCCCCCATATTTATACATACCATCAAGCGGCCTTGTTGACTAGAATAATGGACTGGACCTTGAATCTATCCTCCAAGCAGTGGATAACTATTGAAGAACTAAGCTTAGGCCTCCCTGCTGCACTGGCCCCATGGATTGCACCCCTCCCTAGGATCTCCCATCCATCTCATCATCTGCCTCCCCTCTTCGTTCACTATTAGCCAACCCAGCTTTTCCACCTGGAGCGAACCTCACATCCTTCCAGTTTTAGTTTAGGGCAGGGCTCCTACGTTTTGGTCAGCTGGTACAAGCGAGAGACGTCCAGTCATTCCCAGATCTCCAGGACAAGTGGTAGCTGCCTGATGCTGAGTTTTGGAGATATGTTCAGGTGAGACATTTTCTTTGCCACCCGGCTACATGAGCGCTACCTCTAAATCCTTCCATCCTCTTTGAAACTTTATGTCAGGCAGTGGAATGTCCAGATCATATTATCTCTCGCATTTACAAATTACTTATTGCAGATCTTTTAGTCTCCACGTCCTCCTTTATCAAAGCATGGGAACGTGATCTGGGGCAAATCTTAGAAGAAGATCAATGGGACAAGATCTTCCAAATCTCATCCTCTAATTCCCCAAGCATCACAAAAAATCATACAAGATACTCTCCAGGTGGTACATAACCCCCTTTCATAAATTCTACCCTGAAGTGTCCAATGCTGGAGGTGTCAGAGCTCAGTGGGCTCTATGCTTCACATTTGGTGGTCATGCCCTGCACTTAGCAACTTCTGGAATTCAATTCTGCGAATTTCTGCGACCATCTTGGGAGAAGAGGCCCCAACCTCCCCACTTTTCTGAATACTTAACTGGACACCTGCCTCCCCTTCCACTTTAAAAAAAATCGCTCATATGTCATCTCAATAATGCCACTAAGGCAGTTATCCCAGTGAGATGGCAATCTCCCCACCCTCTAATGAAGTTGGACTGGTTTGACAAAATAGACTTCTAGATGACAATGGATGATATCCAATCCACAGATTCCTCCTCATATGAGTCGTTTCGCAATACCTGGGCCCTTTGGCTTATCTTCAAAGACTCTGATACATACAAATAGCTTAGAACAATGTAATCTTTACCGCCACATTATCTTTCTCTATCTTCTTTCTCAGTTGGTCCAGTGATAAAATCTATATCTCCACTATGCCCAGAAATCAGCCTAAGGACAGCTAGATGCCCACCAGGAAATAGGTCCGCTGACTGGTCTTATCTTTATCCCTATGTGGACCCACATGGCCCATTTTTTATTACAGTGTCTCCCATTTGTGTTTTCTCCCCCACTTTCCCCTTCATCCCCACTTTATTCCATTACATATATATTACGTTTAGGTTACAATCTGTTATCTAAATGTTGAGGTCATTTTCCTTAGACATGTTGAGAATTAGCTCCTTTTATGATACAGTGTTTAATAATTGCTTTCTCAAAAGTTGAATACCATTGTTGTCATACTTTGTATATGTTCTTATGTTCTGCATATGTTCTCATATGTTCTCAAGTGACGTGTTTGATTATATTATCATTGCATGTTATTTGCCTCTCCTAATTGTCAAAACCAATAAACAAAGTTTACACACACAAAAAAACAACAACTTTATATTAGTACAATCACAATTGGAAATATCTTAAAGAAAATACTATATCAGCTAAACTTGTGCTCCCTGAATGATATTTCTATTTTTCTGCTGGTTTGTTTCTGTAAATAAATCTTTTTTTTTTCTTTTCTAAGTATTCCAAAAAACCAAATAATATATAAAAACCTCCCAGTCTCAGTCTCATCTCTACCACAATGCTGATCACATCAATAAAACACTCTATGTTACGTACTGCTGTGATTGCTGAGTCTACTGGAAGAGAACACAATATCTACAATGTGTCAGAGATTGCACAACTTTCTATCTGCTTTACTACTGAGACTCTTCTGCTTCCTGGTCCTGCGTGTTCCAATTTGTAAATCTGCGCCTGGATCTTACCTTACTATGAAAAACTATTTATTTGATTATATTTATTTTGATGAAGGAGATTTTTTCCTGGGAGGAATATTTACTGTACATTCTCTGGTAATACAATTATTTGTTTCAGGAATAAATTACCACCAAATGTGCACAGTGTAAGAGCTGTTTATGGTATTATCCTTTGTGTGAAATCTGCATAATATAGAATATATCTAGGACATGAGTCTGGGTCACTATCAGTAGAAGGGAGCAGGGTGAGTTCTGGCAACAGAGATTGGGCCTGATCCAGACCTACAACCGCCGTACTAGCTATGACGGGCGTAAGCGTAAGATCGACTGAAAAGCCGATCTGCGAATGCGCCGGGCAGGTGTTGCCCGGTGTAACTACGCTGAGGTTAGAGCAGGGAGGCATGGGGAGGGAGGGGAATGAGGTTGGGAGGGCGGCGTTATCGTACTAACGCCGCCGTCCCAGCGTATTTACAGTCCCTTATGCTGGTATTATCCTTTGTGTGAAATCTGCATAATATAGAATATATCTAGCAGGGTGAGTTCTGGCAACAGAGACACATTGGGCCTGATCCAGACCTACACCCACCGTACTAGCTACGACGGGCGTAAGCGTAAGATCGGCTGAAAAGCCGATCTGCGTATGCGCCGGGCAGATGTTGCCCGGTGTTACTATGGCAACGCCCGATCGACGATCGGGCGTCCGTAGGAGCAGCGTAGTGACACTGGAGTGGGCGTCCCCCAGAGTTACTACGCTGAGGTTAGAGCAGGGAGGCGTGGGGAGGGTAATGAGGTTGGGAGGGCGGCGTTATCGTACTAACGCCGCCGTCCCAGCGTATTTACAGTCCCTTATGCCGGCTGAAGTTAGGGTAGGCTTCAGCCGGCGTAAGGGAGTGTAAATACGATAGGTCAGGGGGTGTCCCACGATGTAACGCTGAGCGTGAGTACGCTCGGTGCTACATCGTAGGTCTGGATCAGGCCCAGTATCACACTGGTTGCAGGAACACTGGATTTAATAATAAGAGCTGAGTCATTTTCTGTTTCTCCTGTAATACATTTATTACCAGTCATTTTTATTTTCCAAAAATGTCTTTTCAAATGTTTCATTTTTTATTGATTTTTTATTAATTCAATCTGTTTGAATCACTGCATAATTGTCCTGTGTTACATTAATAAAAGTGTCATGACAGCACCAGCTCTGATTGAGAAATGAGGAATCTACGTTCATGTAATACACAATTCACTTCTGAGATAGTATTTATTCTTTATTCTTCCCAAATCACTGTCTCTTTCTCTATTGTCAGTAATACACTGGACATGGTATATAGACAGATATATTGTCACCACTGGTTGTCTTCCTTTGCGCTTTATATTGATTGCTCTTATGTATGTTGTCCCCTGTCTGCTTTCTATTCCTGTATTCTATACTACACCCTTCTTTTGGGCCTGATTCACACCTAAGAAGCTGCTGCTTCTTAGGTGCATATATTTAAGAAAATGACTACTGGACCTTAAGGTTTCCTATGGCACTTGTAAGTACCATTAGGCACTTAAAAGCGGGCGAGAGACCAGACATATTAGTGCAGATACATGCATATCCACACCTACCGATTTCACACTGAAGTCCTCTGGCTTTTAATCAGTGTCTCTAAACCTTTTTTTTTTTTTTCATCTTCCGGGCACAGACTTTGCATGCCCGTGTTTTCTAAACATCCGCACTTAATAATGTAGGTCACACAGAGGTACTGTAGCTTGCAACATACCATTATGCTTTAAAATCACCTATACCTATGCTGTTTGAGCATGCTTGGATTTGTAGTTTTTACAACACCTGGGGCCAGATGTACTAACCTGCGGGAAAGGAAAATTGGAGATGTTGCCCATATCAATCAATCAGATGCTAGCTGACATTTTCTAGTATGTTAAATGAAATGAGAGCTAGAATCTGATTGGTTACTATGGGCAACATACTTTTCTGTTCCCACAAATTAGTAAATCTGGACCCTTGAGTGCAGACAGAAGTCTGTAATATATGTCATCTAGATAATCAATTGCAGGAACATAGAGAGAAATGTCACCTTTACCCTCGATAAAATAGACATTCTGGCTACAATAAATGGTAAATTGTTATATATCAGAAGAATGCTGTTACTTTCTTCACATGGTATAAACAGTTAATCAATAATAAGTTCCAATCTCTTTATCTTTGAATCTTCTGCGTATGATGATGACATTAGATTTGAAGCACTGAGTGCCCATAGTGCACAAAAAACATATATTTTTTTTAATATTAGAATTAATTATCTAAATGTTTAGTTTGTTACAATTGTATATGCATTGTCCTTTTATAATGTAAGTACTTATAAATAAGGAATAACAATAATTTAATCGTAGTAGTAGTCTAATGATAGTTACTGTGAAGTAGTTCTCATTAAAATGTGGGGTCCATGGGCTGGATCCAGACCAGGCCCGGCGACAGGGGGGGGACTAGGGGGACACTTGTGACGGGCCTCATGGTTTAGAGGGGCCCCAGAGGCAGCTCACTGTCCTCACTGTCTTTTTGAAGAAGAGTGCCTGAGAGTACACAGTTCCAGAGGCTCCGTTGTGGAGCTTCT